>OZ023265.1:22166951-22461951 GCA_964006375.1 Tillus elongatus | reverse complement strand
ATCTAGGATCCCACAAGGATCTGTCTTAGGGCCGCTTTTATTTCATTTATACATTGTTGATATTATAGCCACAATAAATATTCCTTTTCTATTACACGCTTGATGACATAAAAAGTTTTCTGCGTATTATCAACATCAACGACTCTATAAGACTCTAGGTAAAGTTAATAAAAATTCTAATATGCACATCCATTACTTGTCTCATATTGAATCTGAAGAAGTGCAAGATTATAACGTTTACTTTAAACTGCCAGGTTATTCATTTTTCCTATAAGTTCGATAGTATAAACTGGTTCGAAGGTCAGACACACATACTGACCTAGAAGTCGTTTTTGATTGAAAACTGTTATTTGTTAACTATATTGAGTCTGTTATCTCCAGAGCCTCTAAGATGTTGGGCTTCGTGATTTGTAACTTACGTCGCATTTGAATTTTATCTCTATTTTGTAGCCTCCTCTATATGGTGTTCATACGGATGCACTTGAGCGTTACCACCTATAGTACAAGATCTCAGCTCTGTCGTGTGATGTCATAACAAGAGCGCGATCGCTGTCTGTTCCGATTTCAACTGCACATACACATTAACGCAACGCGCCTTGAAAAACTACTATAACAAGGGCTTCCTGCGAAAACAGGGCTGCCAGTCGTGAACTGAGCCCTTCGTCGCAACACATTCGTTTTTTTTAAATGGAAAACAAAAATCACATGGGAAAATTGAAGGTTCTAATATACTAATATATAAGTATACTTCTAATGTATGTAAGTCAACATTGATGTGAATCTTAAATTAATTAATTAAGTTCCTAACGTACCTAGTTTAGCGAATTTTTCGTAACAAAAAATTCCCCATTGAGGAGATCTGTGCTTATTTATATATATATATATATATATATATATATATATATATATATATATATATATATATATATATATATATATATATATATATATATATATATATATATATATATATATATATATATATATATATATATATATATATATATATATATATATATATATATATATATATATATATATATATATATATATATATATATATATGCGTGTGTGTGTATAGGGAACATGGGTCGAGTGTTACATCATGTGAAAGCTCTTTCTTTTCTGAATTCAACACACAAGTTTTATTAACTCGTTTAAAAATTATTCACAGTTGAAGATGCAAAAACGCATTTCACTCATTCCGATAAGAAGTGTGCTGGTAGTCAATGTTTTCTTGGTTTGTAAACAAAAAATTGACTATCAGAACATTTGTTATCGGAATGAGGGAAATGCGGTTTATTATTACCGTTTGTCGGTCGGTTTGATACTTGATAGTACTACCGAAAACTAATTTCACAATGGTGTATTCTGTAGAAGAAAGAGTTGAAATAATTAATCTTTTTTTTAAAACGATGACTGTGCCAACCGTACTGCAAATTTGTTTAATGAACGACATTCGAACATACATGTTAAGAGAAAATACATTTTGGAGTTAGTTGCAAAGTTTCGACAACGTGGTTCAGTAGCCAACAAAAAACGGGATCCTGAACGTGAATTTCCGGTTAGAGAGAGACTACTGAGATTGAAGTTTTAGGACAAATTGCTGCAGACCCAACTTTGAGCACGAGAAAATTGGCCACTGTTTCAAACATCAAAATAAGAACTATTCAGCGAATATTGCAGCATCATAAATTTCACCAGTATAAAATTCATCTTGTACAACAGAATGAAGATGATTTTGATCGGCGGCTGGAGTTTTGTGAAGTTATGACTGCACGAATAGCTGATAACGGGAACTTTCTGTTCAATATCTGTTTTCAGACGAGTGTGCGTTTTTATTAAGCTCTACAGTCAATCGTCATAATTGTCGTTATTGAGCAGATAATAATCCAAGAAATTGTCACGAAGTCCACACTCAAACTCCACAGAAATTGAATGTCTGGACTGGCATTTTTGGAGACTGTTTAATCGGACCAATTTTTCTTGATGGCAATTTGAGTGGCGAAACGTGTTTGGAGTTACTAGAAGATATCGTTTACCCTCTACTAATTGACATTGTTAAAAATAATGATCGCTATCAAGAAAATCAATTAGTGTTTCAACAAGATGGAGCACCTCCGCATTTTTCACAACCTGTTAGGGAGTCTTTGAACAGAGAGTTTCCAGGACAATAAATTGGGCGTAGAGGTGCTATTGAGTGCCCTCTAGATCACCGGATTTAACTCCTTTAGACTTCTTTCTATGGGACCATTTAAAGAGTAGAATTTACGCAACAGAACCGGAGTTTCTAAAAGAATTACGACGACGCATTGTTGAAGAATGCCGTCTAATAACTCCACAAATGCTCCAGAATGTCAGAGCTCGTTTTGAACAAAATTTGTATTTTTGTATGGAAGCTGGTGGTCATCAATTTGAACACTTACTTAACTGAATAAACATTTTTGAACGTTTGGTTTTGTTTTTTAGTTTTTTTTAACGAAAAATTGACTAATTAGTGCATTTCTTATTACAATGAATGAAAAACGTTCTTGCAACTACAACTGTAAAAAAAATTTTAAACTAGTTAATAAAACTTCCAAAAAAATTAGTGTGCTGAATTCAGAAAAGACAAGGCTTTCAAATGATGTAACACTCGACCCATGTTCCCTATTTGAAATATAAGGGTTGTTATCACCACCCTTAAGGGGTTGATGTGACAAAGTTGAGTTTTATGTCAAAACATGCCCCCTTCAATATTAAAATTGACGTGTTTCAGCGTTTCTTAAAAAAAATTCTGTGGACGCAAATCGGTCTGTTTCGTTTTCAATGCGCCACTTGTATATATATATATATATATATATATATATATATATATATATATATATATATATATATATATATATATATATATATATATATATCTTATCGATAACTCAAAAAATAATGGGCAGATTTGGATTAAATTTGGTGAATAAATTCCTGGTACATATCTTTCTTTTGTACGTGCCTTGGACAAGTTCGTTAGCCAGGAAAATATGACCAGTTTTTCCGGAAAAATTTTGGGTTTTCCTTCGGAAAATTTTTGTATCTCCGAAAAAAACAGAGATATGACAAATGGCGTGTATGTTTAACCTACTTCACATGCCGAAATTCAGATCTCTAAGTTAAAAGAAAAAAAAGGTATAGGTATTTTAAGAAAAAAAAATTGGGTGCCACTGGTGATCAGGGGAAAGCACAAGAACAAAATATTTTGTATGACTAACAAAACCAATTGAATATTACATACCACGGTTGAGTTTTCTTGACACAAAAAGGCCAAGAAGTAGCAGAAAAAATATTTTGAAAATTTTATAATTTTTCTTGTTAAAACATCAAAGTCGCGATTTGAAATGTCAAAACTTTATATATATATATATATATATATATATATATATATATATATATATATATATATATATATATATATATATATATATATTTATATATATTTATATATATGTATGTATCCATTCGATAACTTAAAAAATAATTAACCGATTTCGATGAAACTCGTCAAGTGCTTTTCTTTTAGTAATGGCTTGGTTGAGTTTGTTAGCCAGAAAAACAGGACAAGGTTTTCCGGAAGACTTTTGAGTTTTCTTTCGAATAAAAATTTTTTCTTCAGAAGTTACAAAGCCGTTTTCATGAAATTTACTGGATATGTTGTCTTGGAAAAGTCCTTACTACGTACCAAAATTCAACTTTCTAACTTGATAGAAAATGGAGTTATTCAAATTTTAAATTTTCTTTTGAAACATATTTTTTTCTCAGAATATTAGAACGTTATTTTAATGAAATTTGGTGGATCTTTTGCCTTAAGAAAGGCCTTACTACACACCAAAACTAAGCTTTCTATGTTTATACAAAATTGAGTTATTCAAGTTTGAAGCATTTAATAAAAATTCACTACCATAAGGCACTTGCTGCATCCTGAACTTTTTTATGTAGTTAGTTTATCCGGTTGACTTTGTATAAATAAGTAAATAATTTTTTTTAAATATATCTATATGATTATAGGTTAAGGGGGGGAGTTGGCCAAGAGCTTATGTACACAACCTGAGGTTTATTATTGTAAAAGATCACATAATAATTAGAGAACTTTTAATTTAATTTGTAACCTGTAAGTGGCAGTATTTCTGTTTTAATGGAACCGTAAATTCATAAAAATGTATTATTATCTGTATAAAGTGTTGAAATTTCTCAAAAGAAAGTACGTAATACAAACAGAGGGTGAAGGTAGGTATACAGGAACAGGGCAAGTCTTGGGGCTAGAGAAGGCGGACTTCACAAACCGGCAACTTAACTAATTAAAGTTGCCGGTACCGCGCATGGTGCATAACCGGAGCAAGGCACAAACATATAAATTACTTTTAATTACAACAATTTTATAATTTGTACTTGGAGAGCCTTGATTAATTAACCTGGCAAGATTAATGGTTATTGTAAATTATTATGCGCATAGCGGAAGATAAATAACAGCGAAAATATTTTTGGAATAACTTGAATTAAAAATTTAGAGTTATTCCCTGTCGGAGAATTAAACGTACCGTAAAATGTTTTGTTTTAACATTTCTCTCGGAATCTTATTTTAATTTAAGGGAATATATTTATTTTGAAGCCTAAAGTAGAGAAAAATTTATTGTTAAGAGACCTCCACTTTGTTCCAATTTTTCACATAATTCGTCTCTCTTTTCAGCGGTATAAAATTTTTAATACCTTACGTGTGAAAAAAAAATTAGGAAAAAAGCTTTAGAGTTCAAAGATTACAAAATTTCTGTATTTTAATAACACCAACATTAATTACAAAATTAAGCAGAGAAATAAAATTCGTTGTTACACTAGATCTTCAAAGTGATGACTTTGTGCCAACTGACAACACCCAAGAGGGTTGTAAAATTCATTTCTCGAATTATATAAAGTTTGCGGTGATATCAATCTAATCTCTCGTTTAATTTTTTCCTTGAAACCTTCCTAATTATTGGGTCGATTATAATAAACTTTCCTTTTGAATAAACCCCAAAAAAAGAAGTCTAAAGGTGTGAAATCGGCACACCTAGCAGGCCTTTCTGTTGGACCTTTTATTCCTATCCATTTTCCTGGTAGAACCTGCCCCAAATAACTTTCGAATTTATTGCACAATGCGGCGGAGCACCATCATGTTGTAACCAAACGTTATTGTTTAGTAAGTCAGGATTGTCTACATTGGGAAATAATGCAACCACTTCAGGCATCAATTGCAACTAAAAAAATTTCAGGTACCTTTTTCCTTTTAAATTATTTTCAAAAAAGAATGGGTCTATAATATGGTCGTCAATAATTCCCGCCCATACATTACCCTTTTGAGGATGCTGTGTGTGAACTTCTCGCATCCACTGAGGATTTTCCCTAGCCCAATATCTATAATTATGTCTATTGACCGTTTTGCTTTAACAAAATGTTGCTTCATCTGAAAATAGTAGACGCTGGGAAAACATTGGGTCTTGAAGACATAATTTCATCATTTTTTCACACAATTCTTGTCTTTGATCAAAGTCACCTTCTGCCAACACATAAACTAAGTTTACCTTCAGTGGGTGAAATTTTTAAATGTTTAAATTTTCGAAACCGAAGTGTGGTTTACGTCTTTATCCAAAGAAATGCTTGTACCAGTTGCATGTGTATTGTTTTCAACTTCTAATAGCACATCAATTTGTGGATCTCCACTTGATATCATCCGACGTTCACTTTCTGGAAGATTCCTTACGTCATGTTCACGGAACTTGCTTTCAATCCTACTAGCAGTTGATTCATTTACCGGCTTATCCGGGTACCTTTCTCTAAAAAGTTGACATACTTCTTGAGGTGTTCCGACTTTATCGCAATATCCTACCATCATTAACACTTCAATTCTTTGTTTCTCGCTTAATGGAATCATTTTTATTAGCAAGGGGAAATTCTACTGTAGAATAAGCAAATAAAATTTATCTACTGTTTACTTTTGAAAGCTGTCACAACGATTTTGTTTTTCAAAACAAAGAAGTTTTTTTAATATTTGAAAATTAAGGCATTTCTTCTAATTTTTTTTCAAATGTAACACACTAAAAATTTTATACCGTTTAAACGAGAATAAAAAGTACTATCAAAACCACAAATAAAAAAAAAGATTGTCATTTAAAAAGAATCGATGACGTCATAACTTGAAAAACAAATGACTGGACAAAGTGAAAATAATGTAGTATAACGTCAAATTAGTAAAATCTTTACACCATTTCCGAAACGCTTAAATCAACATTTTCCTTTCTACGCTCAAAATGAAAACTAGCATGCCGGAAAGAGTTTTGCACTGTTTTTTGTGAGACATTTTTCCATGCACGATCAAGGAGATGAATAGCTTCGAGGACATTTACCGAAAGTTGATACTGATTCTTGTCCATGTTGTCAATTATTTTTGTGACGAGTTGTCTCGTGTAATTATATTTCAGAGAGTTGATAATTCTCTCATCTAAATGCTGCAGATGTGGTATTACGTGACAGAAAAATTAGTTTGATGTTCTTCAAACTCGTCACTTATGGATGTGCCACACAATTATCCACCACACGCAAAATTTCTCTATTTTTTCTTTGCAGTTCTCTATCCCATTCTTCTACTTCAGTTTTAAGATATCGCCAGTCATGCTTTTTTATTAGTAATATATTTCACCCAAAAACTCTTTACATTCTTAAAACATCTTCGAAACTCAGAACCATCATAAATTACACAAACTAGTACAGTGAGTCGCCCTTTGGATAGCTTTTCACCAACAGATTTTTCGTTTTTGAGTTTTGTCCGGCAACATTTTGTAAATATATAATGTCTAATCTGCATTGTCTCTTATATTTCTCGGATATTTTTCGGAAGTTATTTTGAAGCCATAAGATGTGACTTCCTTATTTATAAATTTCGCTTCCCCATAAACTTTTCGTGAATTAATTAAATATCTTTGTTAAAAACGAAAAATATAACTAGTAGAACACTGAAAATTCTCTCCATATCCCATTTCTCTACCAAGAGGAACAGCTTTCTCCTGGAGAAATAGACCACTTATAGCAATTTTGGCGTGCCTCTGATATTTGGACCATTCAAACAATGCTTGGTCCAAGTTCTCCATGTCGGTTGTTTTTAGACTTTTTCGCTTGTTGTCAATAGTGTTGGAACCATTAGCCTCGACAATAACATTCTCGCACTTAAAAATTGTTGATAATGTAGACAATGCAATACCATACATCCGTTTTTCTGGTTCTGGTTTTCACTTGTTTTAATATCGACATTAAATGGTAAGGCGTTTTCTTTCAATACCGGACACCGACATTGTCAGGACTCTATTCACCTGCCTTAAAGGCGGTGATCAAAAACTGATCGGACTAAGGCGCAAGTTTCAAGATTTAAACAGAAAAACAAAGAGCCACACAAATGTACAGTTGTACCTAACAAACAAACGTTGATTTTAAGTTGCAAAAGGAACTCTATCATTGGTGGAGTGGAAGAACCCATAAATATTTTCTCTTGTGTTGTGTAGAGTAAAATTTGTGACCCATTAGTGTCCTGTCTCAATCAAGAAATATGTGTATCTAGTCCTAGAGTGTCTGAATAGTCATATTTTTAAGTAGATGCAACGAAATTTATATAAAGACGAAGCCCTCTCGTTTACTTTCGCACATCTGTGTATCCCAATAAAAATGTGAACGAGGTAACGCAATAATTACCCCGCTAAAACCGAAATCGCCCGAAAAGCGGTCTCGTTAAATTAGAAATATTTCAGCATTGTCTCTTACCCAACTCCAATCAAATCACCAAAATTTGCTCGTTCAATGAAAAGTTCATTAAAGCTGCTACTCGTAAAACCCGGACCCTACTGCATACACACACACACACACATATATATATATATATATATACATATATATATATATATATATATATATATATATATATATATATATATATATATATATATATATATATATATATATATATATATATATATATATATGAAAAACCTAAGATTCCGGGACCGCTAGCATAGATCTATAAACTTTCATATTTCGACAGATTCCAGGACCGTGCTTATTTGTAGTGGGGGGATATGGAGGGGTAACCATAACTCGCAAGATTTGAGGACCATGTCATATTTTTAAATAATTTAACGTATTTATTATAATAATCATTCTTAGTTACTCTGAGACATTTTTGGTAGCAAAAAGATGATTAGAATATTATGTACTTATTTAACAAAATAAATGTGAGTGTGCGCTACCTGCTTGTTTGTGTGTGTATTTTGTGTAGGCAAGATTGCATAGGTGCGTGCGGGCGTGTGGATATGCATGCATATTTGTGTATGCAATTTATTAAGAAGGGAGCCAAACTAATAAAAACCTTGCTAGATTGAAGTAGGGCGATAAAAAATTGCTATAATATTAGTATAGCAAATCCCTTTAACCAATGATGAGCTTGAAAAACCTCAAAGATAGGTAATAAGACTTTTAAATAAACTTGCTTATTTTAAATGGGGGCGATTTTTTGGTGAATATTTTAATTTGCCTCTGTTGTAAAGTCAGTAACGATAAACAGCGTAAAAAATTTGACATGAAAAATATCAAATTTATAGTCTAGTTGCTTTATACTAAACTTATGCATTTCAAAATAGCGGCTATTGTGTGTATTATGTAGAACCACCTGGTTAAGACAATTACGCTAAAAAGCCTTGAACTAATCATTTCATTCTCATTTACTGCAGTCTTCGTAATTATAGAATAAAGTAAATAAAAAAACTAACCAGACCGGCAAATTTTAAGATGCTTTTTTTTTCCAAACCCTAAAACATATTTGCTTTTAATTTAAAAAATCTTTCTTTACAATATGTTAACAATTGCAACTTAAAAACAATTAGCATAACCCCTCTTTTGTTTTTCTTTTTTAAACCTACTTATTTAAGAATGGTACTTGTGTTCCTTCCACATTTTTTTTTTCATACTATTGCGTTTCAAATCATCATCACTGTCTACAGGGAAAGTCGCCCTGTTGTCGCAACCATGATTATCTGTCTCCAGCAGCTTTCTTCATTTCATAGCTTCCACACTTCATAAGTTGTGCCAGTTTTCCCAGATGTTTTACCCTAGGTCTACCTTTTCTAATTTTTCCAAATAATGTCGCTAGAATTTTATTATGTCAGAATATGAACCAGTAAATTTTGCCTTTCCTTTTTCAATTACTTCCAGCATGCATCTTTCTTTTTTCACCTTTTCCAGCACACTTTTATTCGCCTCTCTATCGTTGTATCGTGTCTCTGTGATTTTTATCTATAGCCATAGTTCAAAATCCTATATTCTCTTCATATCATGCTAAGTGGACATCCAAGTTTCTTCCACATACATTACTGCACTCGATACGCAGGACTTAATAAACCTCTTCTTCAGATCCAAGTTAAAATGTTTTAGTGAGAAGACTATTGTGTTTATTGAATGCTTGCTTTACAATCGCAATCATCTTGCTCGGGTCTTTGTTGCATTTACTAACATTTATAAAAATACTTTCAATGTGGGAGAACATTGACACTTTTCAAGTTGTTGACCGTTGACGAATTGAGATATCATCTTCAAATTTGATACACAGTTAGCACTCGAGAAACGAACGGTTCTGATTGTTTTTGGGTAAAATCGCTTTAGTGGGTAGGGGATGAATGGGGGGTGATTTGGTAAAAATTGACCTTTTTTGGTTAAAATTGGAGTAATATAACGTTTTACGGTTTATTGATTAGAAAACTTTTAATTTTATCAAACATCTGGTATTCTGTACCGAAATTAAATTAGAGGTTGAATGTGTGGGGGTGAAATATTGTTGACAAAAATTTCGTTTTTTTTTTTGCTAAAACGGCATAAAAAGTCTCAGAACATAGAAAACTTGATTCTGAAATAAGTATATTTTTGTCTGTCTATCTGTCGGTCGGTGGGTCTGCCTGTACGTCTGTCTGTTAATAGGCGCAATAACTGTCGAACGAATTGAGATCTTATCTTCAAATTTGGTATCCAGTTGGCACGTGACAAAGGAGCGCTTCGAATTGTTTTTGGGTAAGATTGAATAAAACTCAAGTAATATAACGTTTCAAAAGTTGCTTCTCTAGTTCCTTGCCCAACTCCAAACACGAATTGATACTGATCCTAGAAACTTCTAATTTTGCTCCTTATTCTATTTTCTATTATGATTAGCAGAATATTCTCCACATGTCTCTGTACATTTATTGTCCTATGCTGGTTGCATTTTTATGTGTTCATTGTTTTTGATATAGTGATACTTGTACTCTGTATAAACTAACCGGGCAGTTTTCCTGATGTATACTTTTTCTCAAGCAGTTGACATAGTTTTGGTTTGAATTTTTTCACCAGATTTTTTAAATGTTCCGCTGTTAATTCATCTACACACTAACTTTTTCCTTGTCTAAGTTATTTGGGGCCCTTTTTGAAATCTTGTGTTGAAATAGGGAACATCTCATTTGGGTTGATCTGTCATTTCTCCCATATACACTTTTCCATATTTCATTTTCTCCCCGTGTCAAAACGTTTCTAATAGGCTTACCAGTGTCCAATGGTTTCATTGTCTAGTGCTGAATTTCCACCGTTGTTCTTTTGATTTTTTGTCGCTGGTCAATATTATAGTCTTCTAACCTGTTAGTATGCTTGATCCAGCCGTGCCTTCTTTACGCTATTTTCGATTTCTTCCCTATTTCTTTGCGTCCATACTTCTTTTGCTTCACAGCATTTTTATTTGTGACAGTCTTTTTTAGTGATATAATGTATTTGATACCCACCTGTACTCCCTGGTGTTTTTCAAATACTTATATCGTCTCCTTTTGGGTACTTCAAACATTGTGTGTGTCATAGACCATTTTCCATAGTCATTAATTAACTACTTTATTTTTTCTTCATTTCTCATAAATCAAACTTTCCAGCTAAAGCTCCTTCCACTACCGCATTAAAATCCCCATTATCCCCAACATCTGAGCCTGTTTTCTCACTTTTCTTACATATTTCTTTTCTATTACACATCCTTCTTTTCACTGTGCTATGTCAGAGCTTTGCTTAAATTATCACCATCACTACCTTATCGTTGACACGGTATGTATGCCTCACTTTATTGGTCCATTCGTTCCATAATTAGATTGCGACTCCATTGCTCTTTGAATCTTCCCTTCCACTATATATCTAATTCTAATATTATCACTCTTGAAGTCTCTATTGTTCAACCACCTTACTTCCGACATGCCAAGTAGTTCATGTCCATTTTTTTTTATTATGTTCTTTGCTACTTCCAGTTTTTCTGTCTTCAGAAAGCTTCTAACATTTCATTTTCTCACATTAAATGAGTTCTTGATCTTTTTCGCATAATAACGATCTGATAAGCTTGTCCCGTGTGTGTTACCCTACCGGGTCCTGATCTTCGAAGCTCATGACTCATCATTGCAAAAAAATCTCTTATTTGCAGTCAATGCAAATGCTAAAGCGGTGTTCCGTACATACTTGTTTATTAAAACGTTCGCATTTATTACGTGCATGTCTGTTTTTTTTTTTCATAGGCAAAAATCACAACAACCAACAAGACCTTCAGCTTTTTGTAAAATTTCTTCATCGCATTTCTAGAGCCGAATAGTACTCCTAATTTCTCGCAGGAGCTCACCACTGAACATTCTTTCTTTCAGTTAATCCTTAACTAGAGCGAATGGAAGTTATTTAAAAATTTTGCTCGTTTATGCGCTTAATTAGTAGAGATTCAACTTATAAATTACAAATGAGTTTATCACTACAGCGTAAACCATAGAATATAATATCCGAAGTAGCCATCTGCGAGTTTTTCTTTGACAACCGTCAAAACAGACAGCTGATCAAAGGCGCCAACACCTCTTTTAGTGTTATTGTATGTATAGTATTTTGGGTTTCTTCATTATTTCTCTATATCACCCTGTGTATGCATAGTCGATAATAAAATAACAAGCTTATAGTTTTTTCGGCACATAGAAGGATATAGTACTGATTTCATCAAACACGAACATAGATGAATCGACATCCTTTTGGTTGCACAATTTCTGTTTGAACCCTGAATAGCAAGGCCTCGTTCGTCCAATAGTAAGAACATGTGACTCTGAAACGAAGGGTACTGGGATCGATCCCAGGGTTCTCCTTTCACTTTTTCAGTGCATACTGCATGTAAAATTAACACAAACCAAGGTTGTGACATTTTATTTGAGTAAGTAGAATGTCTACCTTCCGCCCTTCGGACAGGGCGTAAAGCCGTCGGTCCCGTGTCCATGCAATGTTGGGCACGTTCAAGATCCCTACCATCCTTACAGAAAATCGGAGGTTTTGCAAAATTTCCAAGAGAGTGAGGTGAACCTGCTCGGTGATTGGCCATAGTCACGGAAATAGGCCGACGTTAAAGTACAAAAAAAAACCTGATTGGCAGTCGCCAAATAGATCATCTATTGTGTAGAAATGGAATATTGTTTTTCTCGTTCTCCACTACCAATAAAAGACTTAGCTGATCACAGATTTAATATTTTCGCATCAAACATAGTAACCAATTTTAGATCATACTTGTCTGTCCTGTTGGGTATGTAAATTTTAGAGGGACATCTGCCTCCGAAACCAACAAGGTTTTATCTGTGGTTGCGCATTCTAAAGGTGTATAATTTTGTCTGCAACATTCTCTAAAATATTCAAAATTTGTCTGATAGCCGCAAATTTGTCTGCTTTTAGTTCGCTACTCTCTTGTGGCTTTATCGTTATATCTCAAGCAGTTGATCAAAAACTCAAATAGATTTTTGACATAGTTGCTCTAAAAATGGGTGGTGCAAATTGGGTTGACCTTGTATCAGTAATATGAACCTTTTTTCATAACACCACTTGCATATAGTATTACTTATATAGTAGTATAGAATTTCTTGTCATGGTCATAAAGGACGTTTATCATAAAAAGTGTGCTGTTTTAAGCACATAATGTGATAATATGTGTAAGAAAGTCCAGTAACATGCGAAATATTTTTTCAGTGCTGGATTATTAAAAAGTAGCTATAAATGCTAAGTATGTTTAATATGCGAAGAATACCCACACAATTAAATTTTCATATTTAACCGCCGAATACGTTAGAGGTACTCGTATGTACAGTATTATACATTTAACGACCACACCTCGTTGAACATATCGATGCAATCACCGAAGTTAAGCAACGTAAGGTGTGGTCAGTACTTGCATGGGTGACCACCTAGGAACAGTGTGTGCTGATGAATGCCCTCGGAAGGCAATGGCAAACCACTGAGTATATTTGCCACTAAAATTTTCTTTGTGAAAAAGCGTCACTAAGGTTGACTTAGAGTATTTATTTTCACCTCACATTGATGGTTTGTGAGAAAAATGTCGTAATCGTTGACTGTTCTTTGTTATAACCTGATAATTAAAATTTTGTAAGGTCTAGAAAAAAAGTGCGTGAGATAAATTTTCCCTCAAATATATGTAGGTACCTACTTTATTGACAAAGGAAAAATTATTTAAAGTTTATTTTGAGGAAAAGTAGAGAAGTACATATTTTATAGTAAATTTTATGAAATCAACTTTCAAAGTGTCTTATACAAATAAGCATAACCTTGTGCTTGCAGTCAACACCATTTTTTAGGGGTCGCGTTCCAAACTAAACTGTCAAAATATTTTGCTTAAAAGTATGAAATAACATTGTTAAATGTAAGTAAAATTAATTTGTTTATGACACTTGGTGTTTATATAAACATTAGTGTATATATAAGTAGCTTCTCATTTGTTGTAATGCTTTTACCTCTTCATTTCAAAATTTATCAGCTTTAAACATAGTTTCTTGATTTAAATTATCGCAAAAGTAGGCATCTACCTAAATTTCAATGTTTAAAAATATTTTCGGGCAGAATAAGCATTTTTGTAAATCAGGTTAATTCATTTAATTTTCTAGCACTTTTAGTATTCGGAGTTATATGAAAACTTATGTGTTTAATTTCTATTTTGTTTTTTTCAATTCGGATTAACTATTTGATCAAACAACAAAATAGTTTTCGGGGTTTTTGGGGTGTCCCCTAGCAGTTTGCTTTGGTAAAGTTTTATTTTCAACTAATTATCTGTTAACATTGTTGCAGCCTTTAAATTACATTTTTTAGATTTAAGTGTTGTGCAGCTTTAGTTCGATGCAAAATTAATCCTTCTAATATTTATAATAATAACTTATGTTATAGCTGCTGCTGTATTTTTGGTTAAAAATATATCTAGCAGACATCATCAGACACGACTTCAAAGACTAGTGGCAACTTACAGATAATGCAATAACTCACAATAACTCCTAAACGTAAAACTTTGCCATTATGTATAAAACCATGATATATTATATTATGTTCTGCAACTATTAATAACAATGAAGTACAAGACATTTTGAAAAAAAAATCTGAATAAGTCTATGTGAATATACCGACAGGTGTCCACATTAGAGTCTACCTCCTTTAACTTTTTGTTAATATTGAAGCAAAATTTTAATTTTTTTTTAATCGTAACTCGAATATAATTAGGCATAGGTATGATTAGTAAGAACTTCTTTTTAGTTTTCGTATAATAATTGTAAAACAGCATTTTATACTGAGAGATAAAAAATTAAATTTGTCAATCTTGGTCATTCATAATAAAACGACTGTCTAAGCTAGTATTCTGCATTTATGTCAAATCATTTTTGTTAATAAATTTTTAAGTTCGGGTGATGTTAGGATTATGATTTTACTATACAGCACAAAATAGACATGATCAAAAGCTATTTTTTCAATTAGTGTGCTACTTGATGTCATTTGGAAACAGAGGTCAGCTTTCATGTAAACACTTGTCGAGAACACTTCTCGGGCAAACTTTGACAGAATTATTTTATAGGATGATACCTAAAAATTGAAACGAACACTTACCATTTTATTTCTAAGTTTGATAAATGTAATTTTTGATGACAAATTGCAAATCAGACAATGAGTTTTATTATAGAAGGTGGTCAATGTAGCAAAGAAGTTAGAAAAAGGATCGCGATAGCAAAGTAACATTTAGTAGACAAAATTAGCTATTTAACCTGAATATCCAGAAGGGGTTCATCAAGTCATGCGAATGAAGTATTATAACGTATAGAGCCAAAAGGCCAATAAAGTTCTAATCAGGTGTTGTGAATCATTTATTTATTCATTTAACGACAGTGTCATTTACAGTAAATCATACAATATACTGACAAAAAAATAAAAAGCAATAGATAGAGTGTTTTTTTAATAACCGATTAAATGTACACATAGATACGAAATAAATGTTTTTTTATATTTGTGATACCTAAAAAAATAAAAATACTTTTAAAAATTACAAAATGTTTACATGACATAGTATATTAAGTAAAACACTGAATTTTTTCCACGAAATGGACCTACAGATTTGTAAAACTTCTAGATGTGGACTGGAAGCTGTAATGAGCACACATAAGTATATTTGGAGAAACCCAAATCACCACAACACATCTTTTTAAAGACCTAACGATAACATCGTTAGATTCATCAGATGATGAATATTCTGAAAATTCATCATCTGATGAAGCTAATATTGTTAGCGAAATAATCGTTAGGTCTCCAAGTGTAGTTATTAAAACTTCTAGAATAGCTTAATTTCACAATTGGTCGTTTAAGGTTAAAAGACATGTATTGTAGAAAACTTGCAAGAAGGCTTGTATGAGAAGTATAAGACACATTAAATATTTTTACATGGAAGGCGATTTTATTTTCTAATAATCCAATTATCATAAACTAAGTAGCTCAGTTCAAAAAATGCAAGTGGCGTAAGGTGTCATAAATATCTGACATAATTCACAAGCAAAGTGCCGACTGCATTGTCAATGAAATAAAAATATGCTCCGCCTTCCTTCGGCTAAAGTCTATAGGGGTATCCAAGGGCTTTCTTATCTTTAGATAATTTACAACCAGACCTTTGACAAAGACAGCAAAACTGTATTATAAAATTCGATACCCAGCTGACGAAAACTAAAGCTGCAAAAAATGTGGACCTTATTCCCTTCTTTCCTTTGTTTAAATTAATTTAAATTAAACAGATCAATGTTTTTCATTTGAGGCTATATCCACATCATGTGTGCTATATCTTGTTTTAAAGCGAGTTTTTGTGAAAAAAGTAACTATTGACGAGATTTCAATTGTAAGGCTATCCAATACTTTTTTCAAATGAAGGCACAAGTGTCTAGAATTTATATTCAAGATATGTTTGTCTTTTATCACACAGATAACTCAAAAAATAATGGGCCGATTCTGATGAAATTTGGTAGGTACCTTCCTTTTGTAAGTGGCTTTGAATAGTTTGGTATCTAGAAAAATCGGCCGAGTTTTTCTAGGAAAATTTTGAGTTTCCTTCGAAAAAAAAAATTATCTCCGAGAATAACAAAGCTCTATACCCAAATTTGGTATGCAAATTTATATTACGCAAAGTATAACATATAATATATACAAAAATTTGGATTTATAAGTTAAAACAAAAAAAGTTATAGGCATTTAAAAAACAAATTTAGCTGCCAGTGATGACTAGAGAAATGCAAAAACGTCAAGAAACAGCAAAAAAATACTTTGAAAATTTCATACATTTTCTTTGTAAAATTTCAAACTCGCGATTTGAAACTTCAAAACTGACAATTTTTAGACAAAGAACCTGAAGCGAATACTAGTTATGTAGAGGAAATGTTGTAAATAGTTAATTTGACAAAGCCTTAAGTATCAGCTTTAACCGCCATTGTCCGTTTTATTAAAATATTCGCAGAAAATTCATTTTAGACAGACCCTTTTTTGATGCTTTAATAGTCTATAACTTTTAGCGAATGTTCGTAGAAAAAATTCGTTATAGGGAAACCGCGACTTTTTAATTGTTTTTTTTTCCGGTTAAAATTAGTAAAAAAAATAGAGGAGACATGCCCGCGTGTAGCAAACATATGCGATAAGTGACTGAGTGAAGAGTGGAACTTGTGATGAGCACTGATAAGTACACTTGGAGAACCCAAATCACCACAACACATTTTAGAAAACCTGACGATTGCTTTATTAACCAAGTTAGCGTCATTAGAGAAGAGATAATTATTCTCTCTCAAGTGTACTTATTATGTGATAAGTACCTACCTAAGTGGAGATGTGTGATGAGCACTGATAAGTACATTTTAAAAACCCAATTACCACAACATATTTATAAGTCCTGAGGATCATTTGGCTAACAAATATGGCGTCATCAGATGGTGTAAAAGCGTTCAGGAGCTAGTAAAACGATGGTCAGATCTTAAAAATGTGTTGGGTTCTCCAAAGTGTACTACTTTAAGTACCAACCTATTTTTTTCCCCACTTCGTCATTTCTGTTCTTTTTTAATGCCAGTGACAAAAAATCGTTGAAAAAATATAGAATGTAACAGTAAAAAATATTTATTTGGCAGTTCTAAAAACAATGTGAAATTATAAATATGAGTAAATACTATATCACTATATATATTGAAGCTATAATATAAAATAATATAATATTAACCTGCTAAGTGATTTTGCTTTGTTAGATATTTCTTAAATAAATAATTTAACTCAATCCGCCTTTTTTTCAGTCTTTACATTGAATGGTTTTTCTTTCTATCAGAGCTTTGGGATTCTATAATTTAAAACATTTATTACCGTAAGACAACTTTTTTTTGTAAGAATATTATTGTCAGAATATTGCAAACATATGTAGACAAGTATATACAATTTACTATTGGATTATATATGGATCAAGTGTTTTTTTACTTTATATGAGCCAGACTTGTTCCTGTTTTGGATTTAAACACAATAATAGTATTTTATTGGTTACTATTTCCTACAAATTCAATAAAAACGAAACATATCAATTATTGATTATTGAAAAGACAGATTTTATTTTTAGTAACATGTTCCCAAGTGTAGTAGGTGTAAAAACTCAAAATTATTTAATATTTTTGAATAGACAAAATAGATATACCTATGTTTGTTAACCCATTTAATTTAAGATAAAAGAATGTATGTTTTTCGACCACAATCATTACACATCAATCCAGATCAAATAGATATTTAGCATTCGGAAACGTCAAAGGTAACACGAATTGTTTACTTCAAAGTGCAAAGCAAATTAGGTAAAATTAAAACTACAGGATTTTGTAGGTTAAGTTTTTTTTTTTTTGACCTGAAAGATGATTTTCTGAATCACATCTAGAGTAAGTATTTTCGCATAATGGCAATATTTTATAATCTTCTAGCTTATATTTAGTGCATTTTCATTTTTTAATAATTATGGCTTTGAAAGGTTTTATAAATAATACTCGGGTAGAATAAAATGTCGCGATTGTAGAGACCACGGGTGCGTAGATCACCGCGGTAAGATATTAAAAAAATCCATAATCGCACGTGATAAATCAAGTGATGCTTCAACATGATGAAAACATCGTTCTTCACTAGAAATGTTTCGCAGCAACTAAGATTTCATAGATATGTGTAGATTCTTGTAAATACTCACCTAACCTGCTTATTTGATACTAATTAATTATCACTTAAGAAAAATGGTTATATACTGATATAAATAAATATACATACATATATACTACTTTTTTGTTTACGTCCGGCATTCCAGTAAACAAAAAGCTTCGCAGTTAAGCGGTTAACATATTGTGTATTATAATTTTATGTATGTACACAATTTTAATTTTTTGTATTCTTCGCTTTTTATTTTTGTCTCAAGAAGATCTTCAGTCAAAAAATCGACAAAAGTGTGGAAGCCACTGAAGGCTTTCTATCTTAATAGTGAAGGCTTTCTATCTTAATACTATTACTAGGTTCAAATACTAGTATGATATTAATTAACTTTTTCAGTATATTCTGAGGAGCAGGGGTTAAAAGCTATCTTAATTTCGTGTAGCATGTGATGATGGGCACGTTAAGTATCCATATGGAGAAAGGTAGAGGTTTGGCAATATTTCAAGCATAGTAAGGTTAAACTGCTCGCTGGCGTCGTGACAGACCATAGACGCAGAAATATACCGACGTTCAGTAGACAAAAAAAACATACATACAAACATTTTTTTAAAGATTTCCAAACAGAAAAAACGTTTCATATTGCGTGAAATTTTTGCTGCTAGGGAATGTAAACTTTTTTAACATGTACCTGGGTTTTAATTTTGCCCAAGTAGTCTTTTGATCCACCGATCATACAACAAGTATTAAGTTCTTGCGCAAAGCATGTCAAAGCATGATTATTAATAAAACAAATTGTTTTAACTTTTATCAACTAAACAACAAATTGATGCGGGTGTTCCACTGGGTTCCGTTTTGGCTTCAAAAGTTTTGTTTTGTATATTAATGGCTTCCTATCAACAGCCAATTATTCGATTAACAACTTCGCTATTGTAGCACTATTAACAATACGTTCTGATTCACTGGCTCAGTATTTACTTCCAGATCCTTATTAATGAGAATTCTCAAAACCAACTTACTTATTTCCAGTACTGCAAAAGCAGCAGCAAACTATTGTTCTCATATCTGAGGTGCTGCCCAAAGATCACCTTGTCTCTCTTAGATTTAATAATAATTACACTCATAAATTAACTATGTGCCTTATAGAAGATTAATCTATTACGGTCACTCTCACTTCTCTCTATTTCAGAAGAAATGTTGGAGATCTCTGCTCTTCTATCGACATGGCCTCTCAGAGATTGCTTCTTGGCTCCCTTTACTTGCAACCTTTACTCGACAAACTCATCTTAGCAAGAAAGCGCACGTCTTCACTGGCCAATTAGCCACATGTCAAACAATTCGCTATAAATTCTCGTTCTTTTCGAGAGCATCTAAACTCACACACACAATAGTATTTTTCAATTATCTCCATTCAGAAAGTTAGCAAGATTTTTATTTAATTAACAATGAAATGGTCATGTATTATGAAAGCAGTGATATATTATTTACTTTCTGGTGACAGGAAAATATTAAAAGTTTTACTTTTTGAATAACTTCGAAACAATCCATTAAAGCGTAAAAGTTTCGTGTATAGCAATATAGAGGCTGTTCTGTTAAAAAAAGTCATATATAGACAAGTTTTTGCGAATTAGCATGTATAGCGGAAATATTTGGTGCTTAGTCCCATAAAAATTATGGAAATATTAAAATACAAAATTTGTAATATAATTTTTACTCGGACAGATATTATATTTGATTACATATAAACGTACCACCTTTATGTTTTAATCAATGGGGATGATATTGTTATTAAATAAATATTTCCTTACTCTTTACTTTAGGTTTTCAAAACAAAGGTGAAAATACTTTGCCTGGGAATACCATTTTTTTTATATGTATAAGAGATAATTATTTTAATTTTAGTAGTTTATTGTTTAGCGGTAAAGAACATCTTAATTTAATGCAAATAAAATTTGTTTACCTATCTTAATTTACTTCCTTTCTTTATGCAGTCCTACAGTCACTATAATATAGAATTTAAGCAGTATACTGTATTTACCTCCCCTCACATTACTATATCCCCACCACATTTACGAATTTTAATAAGATTCGACAGATTTGAGGACCGGTCCTCGAAACTGCAGAGTGTGTAAATTCAGATGGTCCTCGAATCTTCGACCCCGGTCCCGGAATCTTCGGCTGGTCCCGGTATCTAGCGTTTTATGTAATTTCGGTCCCGGAATCTTAGGTTTTTCATATATATATATATATATATATATATATATATATATATATATATATATATATATATATATATATATATATATATATCCAATGGAGAATAGTGCAAAGTGCCAGTTCTGGTGTTGTGGCGATTCTAGGCTTTCACAGTAGCTGTCTTCTTGCTGCACTGTGTGTACGTGAAAGCTGCTGTGGAAGCTTAAAACCGTCACCACGCTAGAGATGACGCTTTGCGCTATATTCCACTGCATATTGTGGCAATGCCTGCCTTGAAGCCGACTTATCGAAGCGCAGGTATGACATATTGAGGAGTCGTAAGAAGAACGAAACCGGTCTGGGTCTCCTCCTTTTCATCTTACCGAAAGTTCTGGCAGGATGGAAGCGAGTGATGTAATTTAATGCATGCCATTGTATCAGCCAGGAGGGTAGTTTTTTAGCTCGCTAGTTTTCTTCCCACAGCTTTCTTCCCCCTGCACTGTGTGTACTTGTAAATGGCTCTGGAAGCCTAGAACCGCCACAACACAAAAAATGGTGCTCATCGCAGGTGCCAATCTTCACATAGGTACTCTCAGAAATAGTGGAGTGGTGTCCTCCCTAAAATTTAAGATGCTGGTCCGATCAAGGTCCAAATTAGTAATACATTGCAAAAGGATATGTTTCCGTATTTATTATGAACACTCTGTATAATATATGAGGATGATATTGTGTGAATTGATACACTAGATGACTATTAATCCATTGGTATTCTAATATTTGCAAGGTACTTAGTAGAGTTTACACAAGGCACTCCAAAAAGTCTATTTTTTAGTGAATTTTCGTAGAAAAAATTCACTAATGGGGAGATCCCGACTTTTGAATTTTCAAAAAATTTTTGCAAATGTTTATATAGTTTATATATATATATATATATATATATATATATATATATATATATATATATATATATATATATATATATATATATATATATATATATATATATATGTATCACACCGATAACTCAAAAAATAATGGTCCGATTTTAATAAAATTTCGCACGTACCTTTCTTTTGTAAATGGCTTGAATAAGCTCGTTAGTCAGGAAAATCTAACGAGGTTTTTCGGAAAAATTTTGAGTTTTCATTCGAAAAAAATTCTTATCTCAAAAAGTAATAAGCCGATTTTAATAAAGTTTGGCATGTACCTTACTTTTGTAAATGTATTTGACAATTTTGTTAGTCAGGAAAATCGGACGAGGTTTTCCGGGAAAATTTTGAGTTTTCATTCAAAAAAAAATTATATCTCAAAGAATACTGGGCCGATTTTGATAAAATTTGGCACATACCTTCCTTTTGTAAATGGCTTTGATAAGTTTGTTAATCAGAAAAATCGGACGATGTTTTCCGGAAAAATTTTGAATTTTCATTTGAAAAAAAATTTTATCTTAAAAAATAAAAAAACTATGATAACCAAATTTGGTAGGTAGGTTTACGATATAAAAAGTAAACTATACACCAAAATTTAGATTTCTATGTTTCAAGAAAAAAAAGTTATAATAAAATATTTTGTGCCAGATCATTTCTATGAAAATTCACTACCATAACGCACTTTCTGCGTCCAGGCTTTTTATTGTTTAAACTCAAGTTCTGAACACTCAGTATAAGTTACGACATTGATACTTGGGATTTGTGGCTTACAGATATGCCTAAATCGATAGAGAGATTTGTTTTGTTCGTAAAAAGATGTCTAATATGCTTTAGTCATTTTGGGGTCTTATTTGGTAGCGTATTTGGTGGCTATAAAAAAATTCTGGACGCAGCAAGTGCGTTATGGTAGTGAATTTTCATAAAAATCTTTTTAATAACAAATATGTGTGTTTTTTTAAGATAGCAGGCATCAAATTTGGTTACCAGTATAACCTATATAGTAAAAACAAGGTGCCATGTTCCATTAAAATAACTTTATTGTGTGAAAATGTACAAAAATTTCCAAAAGTAAAGTTAAAATGTTCCCGACAAAACACGTTTCTTGGTCAACCTTATAGGTTAATAGCAAATTGAGGTGTTCAAATATGAAACATTTGATCAAAATTCGCTACCATAACGCACTTGCTGCGTCCAAAATTTATTTTCTTACAAATATGCATTATATTTCGATGGAAAATGCAAAAATGCAATAACATAAGGCGTGTTTGATTAAAAAAAAGGAAATTTGTATCACCACGACTTATGGGCCATCCTGTGATTGCAGACATATTATTTTAAGATGTAGCTCAAGACACCCTATAATTAATATATACAAATTTTCTTTATATCTTATATAATAACGGATATATTGAGTTTTATTAATTTTTTACGAAAATTCGACAAAAATTATATACCATTAAATGATAAACTCTATAGCTAAGGCTACTGCCAAGCATCAGAGAAAGGGTCTATTTGAAATGAATTTTCTGAAAATATTTTAGTAAAATGAAGGACAATGACGGTTGAAACTAAGACTTCAGGGTTTGTAAAACATTCTTCTTGAGACATTTTATTTCCATAGCCCGTATTAGATTCAAGTTATTTGCATAAATGTTGCCAATTTGGCGTTTAAATCGCAACTTTGACGTTTTGTGGAAAACCCCAATTTATTTATTTTTAAATGCCTATAACTTTTTTGTCTTTTGACCTATATAGCTAAATTTTGGTAGGTGACTTACCTTTAAGAATGTAAACTTACGTACCAAATTTGGTTGCCCTTACTTTGTTAATTCCGGAGATATAATTTTTTTTAGAAAGAAAACACAAAATTTTCCGGGAAAACCTAGGCAGATTTTCCTGACTAACGAACTCATCCAAGCCATTTGCAAAAGGAATTTTTTCACCAAATCTGAACAAAATCGGCCCATTATTTTTTGAGTTATCGGTGTGATACATATATATATATATATATATATATATATATATATATATATATATATATATATATATATATATATATATATATATATATATATATATATATATATATATATATATATATATGTTCAGAAAGATTTCCGCGGTCTTTAATGTGAGACATGGAAACTCGACGTTTCGGCTCCTGTTTTGGAGCCATTTTCAAGAGGCAAGGGAAATATGTAAGCACACTCTAAGGCCTCAATCTGCCTACTCCTTAGAGTGATGGACAAAGGTGGGTAAAGGAAATATGTAAGGACACTCTAAGGCCTCAATCTGCCTACTCCTTAGAGTGATGGACAAAGGTGGGTAAAGGAAATATGTAAGGACACTCTAAGGCCTCAATCTGCCTACTCCTTAGAGTGATGGACAAAGGTGGGTAAAGGGAAATATGTAAGGACACTCTAAGGCCTCAATCTGCCTACTCCTTAGAGTGGTGGACAAAGGTAGGTAAAGGAAATATTTAAGGACACTCTAAGGCCTCAATCTGCCTACTCCTTAGAGCGGTGGATAAAGGTAGGTTGGGTTGTTGTAGCTCGATTACGGGGCCTCAATCTGCCTACTCCCCAAATCTCGCCGGAGATCGTCTGTGAGGTCTCAGTGTGTTCAACCCTAGGCCTCAGAGAGATCTGGCAGTTCGTTGCAAGTCTTGTCTTATATATGTCGTTCCGTGTACCTGTTGCGTCATCAGTGAAAGTAGTGGGGTCACCGTCAATTAAGTGGGGGGCTTTGGTCACGGTATCTAGAGGAAGATTAAGAGGGTCACCGGCATTTGCTACGGCAGATAATGATGCAATAAAATGGTCTGTGGTATTTATTTCCTTTTTGTGTGTTTGTAAAGAAGATATAATAGGTTTCCAAGTAGTCGGAAGGCGAAGACCATCATCTCTCTTATTTAAACAATCGGGACGTTTTTCAATCTCGATTGCTTCGCGGATAATTCTCGTTTTGAAATTGTAAACCGGTGCTATTGTTTTGGCATTATCGAAGTCTATTTTGTGTCCTGTATGAATATGATGCATGGCCAGCGCCGATGAGGGGTCGGATTTTCTAACTGCGAGGGTATGTTCGTATATTCGATTGTGGATGCGTCTGTTTGTTTGTCCTACGTAAGTTCGGGAACAGTCGGAACAAGGAATTTCGTAAACTCCGTGGGAATATATAGTTTCCTTATTCACCAATATACCTCTATCTGAAACCCTTGACATTCTCAAAAATAAACACAAAATTTCCCACGATACCTTAGCTCTTGTAGAACACTGCACATCTAACACTTATTTCCTTTTTCAAAACAAATTTTACAAACAAGTTCGAGATGCTCCAATGGGTTCACCCCTCTCTCCTGCATTGGCCAACATTTTCATGGAAAACTTCGAGACACAAGCCCTCAATTCATCCCAACTTAAACCAACGTGTTGGTTAAGATACGTTGACGACATTTTCGCTATCTGGCCACACGGCAAAGAATCTCTAGACGAATTCCTTTCTTACCTAAATAACATCAACCACCAAATCCAGTTCACCATGGAAATGGAAAATAATTTTTCTTTGCCTTTCTTAGATGTACGCATCACTAAAAACCCAGTCACAGGATTTTCTTACACTGTCTACCGAAAACCAACCCACACTAATCGGTATCTTAACGCCCAATCTCACCATCACCCATCGCAACTAAATTCCGTGGTTCGAACATTAGTAACACGATCGCTTAGACTAACGGACAACAACAACAAACAGACAGAATTAAACTTTTTAAGACAGACATTGCTAGAAAACGGATACGACAACAATCACATACTACGAAACATTAGAAACGCACAACAACAAATCACTACACCACAACAAGAACAAACAGCGTCCACACAACAACACACAACGTTTTTACCATACATTAAAGGTGTCACCGACAAAATGAGCCGAATTTTCCGAACCCATAATATCAAAACCGTATTCACAACAGACCAAAAACTATCAAATCTTATAAAAACTCGCAAGGATACGATTCCAAACGAATCCCACGGAGTTTACGAAATTCCTTGTTCCGACTGTTCCCGAACTTACGTAGGACAAACAAATAGACGCACCCACAATAGCATATATGAACACACCCTCGCAGTTAGAAAATCCGACCCCTCATCGGCGCTGGCCATGCATCATATTCATACAGGACACAAAATAGACTTCGATAATGCCAAAACAATAGCACCGGTTTACAATTTCAAAACGAGAATTATCCGCGAAGCAATCGAGATTGAAAAACGTCCCGATTGTTTAAATAAGAGAGATGATGGTCTTCGCCTTCCGACTACTTGGAAACCTATTATATCTTCTTTACAAACACACAAAAAGGAAATAAATTCCACAGACCATCATTATCTGCCGTAACAAATGCCGGTGACCCTCTTAATCTTCCTCTAGATACCGTGACCAAAGCCCCCCACTTAATTGACGGTGACCCCACTACTTTCGCTGATGACGCAACAGGTACACGGAACGACATATATAAGACAAGACTTGCAACGAACTGCCAGATCTCTCTGAGGCCTAGGGTTGAACACACTGAGACCTCACAGACGATCTCCGGCGAGATTTGGGGAGTAGGCAGATTGAGGCCCCGTAATCGAGCTACAACAACCCAACCTACCTTTATCCACCGCTCTAAGGAGTAGGCAGATTGAGGCCTTAGAGTGTCCTTACATATTTCCTTTACCTACCTTTGTCCACCACTCTAAGGAGTAGGCAGATTGAGGCCTTAGAGTGTCCTTACATATTTCCCTTACCTCTTGAAAATGGCTCCAAAACAGGAGCCGAAACGTCGAGTTTCCATAAATTCTGGACGCGGTTTAACCCGAGAACCAAGCATGTCTCATATATATATATATATATATATATATATATATATATATATATATATATATATATATATATATATATATATATATATGTATATATATATATATATATATATATATATATATATATATATATAAACATATAAAAATTGAAACTGACCCCGGATATGTTTTCTGGGGGGCCTAATTAGCGCTCATTTGAAGAAATTTTTTCAAAATTCAAAAGTCGGGATCTCCTCATTAGTGAATTTTTTAAAGAAAATTCACTAAAAGCGAATGTTAAAATAATGCATACCAGGATCTGAAACTTTTGCAGTACTTCATTCGATTTTTTTTTTTTTTGGAAATCGGCCGACCCGTTATGAAATAATCAATTGTCGCCACTTAAAGTGAAACACACTATATAAACATATATTATATATTCTCTTCATTCATATCTTGGATAACTTTGTTAGCCACATAAATAAACCGATTGCTGGAAACAAGTTTTCTATGGAACAAATTTGTACTTCCGAAACAAAATTACGTACCTTATTTTCCGTAATTTAAAATATTTTTAAGAAGCTTTGATACCCTAACGAACTGCGTTCAAACTTTTTTGATACATTGCAGTATCACAGAAACATTCTTTAAATTGTCAAAGATAGCTGAATAAAATATTGACCGGTATTAGAGCACGTATTCAGCGAACATTACACGGCTGGAGCATAGAGATCCCGGTGATCATTCTTACTTTCTTAGGAAATATGAAAAGGTGGTTCTAGTGGAATCAGCGATCTGGTGACAGTCACGATTGAAATGTATGGTCTCTTTGGGCATCCGAGAACGGCTCTCACACCGACAACTGATATTACTTGATGTATCACGGTCACTTCGTCAAGGGACCTGCTGACCCTCCACAAAAAAACTAAGGTAATAGTTTTATTACTGCTAAAAAATACACGGGACTGCTTGCATCATCGCAGAAAAAAACACACCCTTCAGAGAATCCGGGAAGTTTTTACACTCGCATGAGGGAAGTCACACCGGGGAGCGTTTTATGATGAGATACAGTGATGTGTCTTCTTTTTCAGTCTCTGTTATTCCATTTCTCTGTAGATCTAACAAAAGCGCCTGCTTTCAGCCACTCTCTGATGAACTTGCATGGTTAGTTTAGCACTGAATCAATAATTGCAAACGAAATGTGGCAAAGATTTCTTGTTATTTTCTTAATATCAGCACACTATACGCTGTTAAAATACAACTCCCACTGAAATATTAAATAATTTTTTCTTTTAACATAAAATCTGGTTATTGTTCTTCTGAAAAGTAGACTAAGCTTTAAAAAGTCTGGACGCAGTATGTGCGCTATGGAAGTGAATTTTCATTAAAAATGTTTTTAGTAGCAAATATCTCTCTCGAATGCAAGCAGGCATCAATCTGGTTACCTGTATGGCCTATATAGTAGAAACAATGTACCATATTTTATCAAAATAACTTATTGTTTGAAAATGTAAAAAAAAAATCCGAAAATAAACTTAAAATATTTCAGAGAAAACTGGTTTCCTAGCCAACAAACCCTAGGTTAATAACAAATTGAATTATTAAAATTTGAAGCATTTAATGATTTTTTTTAGAATAACAGTTAGGCGAGAACTTACTGTATATGAAATAAATTTTCTGTAAACATTTTAGTAAAATGAAGGACAATGACGGCTGAACTGAAACTTAAGGATTCGCAGAACACTCTTCTTGCAACATTTTTTTTTCACAATCCGTATTTGTTTCACGTTCTTTGCCCAAATATTGCCAATTTTGACGTTTCAAATCGCGACTTTGACGTTTTGAGGAAAACTCCAAATTTGTTTTCTTTAACTGCCCATAACTTCCTTGTGTTTAAACTTACAGACCTAAATTGGTACATGGTTCACTGTTTATAATACAAACACGCGTACCAAATTTGGTTGCCTTACTTTGTTATTTCCGGAAATATAATTTTTTTTCAAAAGAAAACACAAAATTTTCCGGGAAAACCTAGGCCGATTCACCTGGCTAACGAACTATTCCAAGCCACTTGCAAAAGGAAGGTACCAAAGTTTATTGACATCGGCCCATTATCTTTGAGTTATCGGTATTTTACAGGCACGAACGCACGCAAGCACGCACGCACGCACGGACCCACACACGCACACGCGCACGCACCCACGTACGCATGCACGCGCGCACACACTCACAAATATATATCCAGGGATAAGAACGTGTACCTTTGAACCGACGGGTACTGAATTTGATTCCCAGCGTTTCCTTTTCACTTTTCCAGTACAAATTGTAATAAATTAACATCAACTGTATGAAATTGTATTTGAGCGAGTTGAATGTCTATACGTTCTGCCCTTCGGAGAGGGCGTAAAGCCGCCGGTCTCATGTCCATGCGATGTTGGGCACCTTTAAGACCCCTACCCTCCTTACAGAAAGGTGTGGGTTCGGCAAAATTTCTAGGATAATGAGGTGAAACTGCTTGCTGGCATCGGTGATTGGCCATAGTCGCCGAAAAAGGCCGACGTTAAATTTAAAAAAAAACAATAAAAACCCGTGTTCTAAATTTGGTTGGCCATTGCTTTGTTATTTTCGAAGATACAAAAATTTTCCGAAACAAAATCCTAAATTTCCCGGACAACAGGTTTGATTTTTCTGGCTAACGAACTTATCCAAGGCATTTACGGAAAGAAGCTACATTCCAAACTGCAAAAAAGTTACGTATTATTACTTCCACATTGTCAATACATGTGGTAGTAAAGCATCGGCGACAAAGATTTCCAAACTTTTTTTTTCGTTTAAACATCGTAAAAAGTGTCAAAACATAGAAAACCTGATTTTGGAACAATATTTTTTGTGTGTCTGTCGGTCTGTCGGTATGTCGGTCTGTCAGTCTGTATGTTTGTAGCCACGATAAATGTAGAACGAATTAAGATATCGTCTTCAGATTTGGTATACAGCACCCGATAAACTAAATCGTTAAGGGGGTAGGAGATGAATGGGGGGTGATTTGGTAAAAACTGACATTTTTTGTTAAAACTGGAGTAATATAAGGTTTTAAGGTTTGTTCATGAGGAAGTTTTCCATTTCATCAAACATCTGGTATTCTGTGCTAAGATTAAATTAGGGGTTGAATGTGTGACGCTGGAATATCGGTGACAGAAATTTCGAAATTTGTTTTGCTAAAACGGCGTGAAGAATCTCAACACCTATAGAAAACTTGATTCTGGACCGAATTTTTTTTTGTCTGGCGGTCGGTTGTTCTGCCGGCCTGTACGTTTGTCTGTTAATAGGGGCAATAACTTTCGAACTAATTGAGATATTATCTTCGAATTTGGTATCCAGTTAGCACCCGACAAGGGAACGTTTAGATTTGTTTTCGGGTAAGATCGGTTCAGGGGGTAGGGGATAAATGAGGGATGATTTGGTAAACAGTGATATATTTTCGTTAAAACTCGAGCAATATAATGTTTTAGAAGCTTATGGGTACAGGAATACGAATATTTTCTTTCTGGTTAAGTCATGGACCCTAGATTCATTTCATGAGTATGTCGTTCAGAGGAGAGTAGATTATCACAGGTATGTGGAAGTTATGATTCAATTTGCGACACTATTTGTTTCAGTTATCGGTATGCTACTATATATATATATATATATATATATATATATATATATATATATATATATATATATATATATATATATATATATATATATATATATAGTATATATATATATAGAGTATATATAGAGCTTCCTTCTGTAAAGGGCTTGAATAAGTTCGTTAGATATAAAAAAAATCATGACGCAGCAAGTGTGTTATGGTAGCGAATTTTCATTAAATGCTTCAAATTTGTATAACTTCATTTCCTATAAACCTAGAAACTTCAATTTTTGGTATGTAGTACGGTATTTACGAGGACGACATATCAAACAAAATTTCATCAAAACAACTTCTATATTATTTGACTTAATTTTTTTTAATTTAATTTTTTTTAAAACTCATCAGGCACTCATCCAAGGTATTAATAAAAGAAAGATTCTTGCCGAGTTTCATCAAAATCTGTTAATAACTTTTTGAGTTATCGGTTGGATACGAACAAAAGGTCCAAGGTCCGTTAAAATGTTTATATGTATATATATATATATATATATATATATATATATATATATATATATATATATATATATATATATATATATATATATACAGAGTGTTTCATTTTAAGTGACGACAACTAATTATTTCATAACGGGTCGGCCGATTTTCAAAAAAATTTTCTTTAAATTAAGTACTCCAAAAACTCCACATCCTGGTATGCATTATTTTAGGATTCATTCTTTCTATAGCCTACTATGGTAACAAATAGGACCCCAAAAATGACTAGAGCATATTAGGCATTTTTTAAGAAAAAAAAATATCTCTATCGATTGAGGCACATCTGTAAGCCACAAATCATGAGTTTTAATATCGTAATTTATACAGACTGTTCGCAACTTGAGTGGAATAAATTTAAAAATCGACTTTTGGAGTGCCCTGTGTCAACGCTCCCGAGTGTCTTGCAAATATTTGAATGCCAATGGATTAAGAGTCACCTAGTGTATCAATTCACACAATATCATCCTCATATCTTATACAGAGTGTTCATAATAAATACGGAAACATACCCTTTTTTAATGTATTACCCAATTTAGACTTTGATCGGACAGGCATCTTAAATTTTGGGAAGACACCACTCCATTACTTCTCAAATTAGCTAAGTGGAGATTGGAACCTGCCATGAGCACTGATAAGTAAGATGAAAAATATAATTGTTCATCCTCTGATGACGCTGGCTGTGTTAGTGAAACGATCGACTGGTCTTTAAAAAGATGTGTTGTGGAGACTTGGGTTCTGCAAGTCTACTTATCAGTGCTCAACGCAGGTTCTAATCTTGACTTTTTAGTTTTAACTTAAAAGAAACCCAGATTTTGATTGCTTGGAGTTGGGTGACTGAAACACATAATTTTCAATGGGCCTACTCAACTTGCCATAAATTCGACTTAAAATATAGGAATATTTTTTATATGTAAATAAAATAAAAAGAAAAGTTAGAAAATATACATTGATTAAATGTTATTTAAATAAATTTTCATATAATTAGTAAACCCAATTGTTAATGTGCCTTTTTTTAAGAACGCTCTAGAAGGCCAACGCGTGTTTGTTAAAAAGTTGCTCTGATCGGCGCCAGCAGCAGGAGACCGTGTCTCAGTCTATAGCAGATTAAAATTAATTAAACAAAAAAAGGTTTTTAGTTATTTTTAGCAAACAGTAAAAGACATATACAAGAGAAATAAGAGAACAGCCAGATCAAGAGCAAAACTTTAAGAGAACCTGGGCGAAATAGCAAAGTGCGAAAATTACCACCAAATGAAAATAGTGCTGCAAATTGAATCATCACTTCCACACAGCTTTGATAATTTACTCTCTCCAGAGATAAGTACCCTTGGAGAACCCAAATCACCACAACACATATTTCAAAGACCTTACGATCGTTTCGTTGATAATGTGAACGTCATCAGAGGATGAAAAATTCTAAAATTAAACTAAGCAGCTACAGTGTATTTATAGCGCGTCTAGGTAAACGAACTAGTCCGAAGTAAAATTGTCGTCGGCGACCCATTGTTTGTCTATTGTATAGTGAACCTACGAGGTCGAAGACCTGCTTTGATCTTCCGGTTGGCAAATTTATGAGCTTTTATCTAATGTAAGGACAATGGACTTAAGAAGAAAGGTACCTAGTTATTTAAGGAAGCTACACGTTCCTTTTGATCTAGAAATTTACTATGTGAATATTGGAGCAAGCCGAGAGGCACATCTGGCGAAAAAGACACCATAACATCCACCAATCTTTTTATAAAAAACAAACCGAATGTTTGGCTCACAATGTTAACTTTAACAAAAGATAAATAATTCAACTAGGATTATTTTCTTGCACTAGACAAAAGCTGATAAATTTGTCAACCAGAAGATTAAAGCAGGTCTTCGGCCTCGTAGGTTCACTACACAATAGACAAACAATGGGTCGTCGACGACAATTTTACTTCGGACTGGTTCGTTTTACCTAGACGCGATATAAATACTCTGTAGCTGTTTAGCTTAATTTTAGACTTCTTCATCATCTGATGACGTTGACATTGTCAACGAAACGATCGTAAGGTCTTTGAGAAATATAAATGTGGTGATTTGGGTTCTCCAAGTCTACTTATCAATGCTTATCACAGGTTCCAGTTTTCACATAGTCTCCCCAGAGAGACATTCTCATTAAATGAATTTAGGGCCCATGATTTGACCACAAAGAAAATATTCATAATCCTGTACCCATAAACTTCTGAGACGTTATACTGCTCGAGTTTCAACGAACAAATGCCAATTTTCACCCAATTCCCCTTATTTAGCCAGTACCCCCTGAACGAATCTTACCCGAAAACAATTCCAAGCGTTCTTTTGTCGTGTGCTAACTGGATACCACATTTGAAGACGGTATCTCAATTCGTTCGAAAGGTATTGCGGCTACCAACAGACAGACGTACAGGCCGACCCACCGACCGATCGACATACCGAGGGATACAAAGAACTTCGTTCCAGAATCAAGTTTTCTATATGTTTTGCGACGTTTCACGTCGTTTTAGCAAAAAAAAAAACGACCGACAGACCAACAGACCCACTGACACACAAAAATGTTTATCAAATCATGTTTTATATATGTTTTACGACATTGAAGCGGATTTTTTTGCCGATTGGCGATGTGGAAGTAAAACTACTTGAGACAGGGTGTTATGATTGAGACGACAAGGAAATATTACCTTTAGAATGTGATCATCAATAGTTTTTAACAACAGTTGCACGAAAACAGAATAAAAACTGTGAATGCAAGTTTCGCCCCTTTAAAGTACGTTTAAATGCAAAATTAATCATTTACATTCTCGCTGATTTGACAATTCGATTTAACCACGTTTTGACAAACTGCTTCCTTCTTTCAGGTGTAACTGACCTGCCAATTCATAATTGGATATGTCGCTTTCTGTTCCGACTTTGGCCGTTGCTGCTGATTGTCTTGAAGAGGTGTCGAAAATATTATAAATGAGTAGTGACGTGGGGCAGCGAGCGGTGCAGATGGCCCACTTGATTAATAGTGATATAATCGTACATATATCTGGTCTCATATGGCCAGGCGGGACCGACCACGATTAATCATGGTAGGCTCAGACTGCGTGCTGCACACCGTCACATCATTAATACACAAGCTTTGTGACTTGCCAAGTCGCACATATATAGCTAACAGGAGTTTATAGGTGAGCAGGAACGTTAAGGGGTAAAAAATGATTTAAAATTATTAGTGAATTTTCTTAGAAAAAATTCACTAATGAGGAGATCTCGACTTTTGAATTTTGAAAAAATTTCTACAAATGAGCGCGATCTAGGACCCCTAGAACCCATATCCTGGGTCAGTTTCAATTTTTATATGTTTATATATATATATATATATATATATATATATATATATATATATATATATATATATATATATATATATATATACATATATATATATATATATATATATATATATATATATATATATATATATATATATATATATATATATATATATATATTTATGTATCACACCGATAACTCAAAAAATCATGGACCGATTTTGATAAAATTCAGCATGTGCCTTCCTTTTATAAGTGGCATGGATAAGTTCGTTAGCTTGGAAAATCGGACCAGGTTTTCCAGAAAAATTTTGGGTTTTCTTTCGAAAAAAATTTATCTCAAAAAATAGGAAAGCTATGGTAGCCAAATTTGGTACGTCAGTTTACGACATTAAAAGAAAATTATATACCAAAATCTATATTTCTATGTTAAAAGAAAAAAAGTTATAAAAAAATATTTTCTGCCAGATCATTTCTATGAAAATTCACTACCATAACGCACTTGCTGCGTCCAGACTTTTACTGTTCTAAGCTTGCCCTTAGCCTCATATGCGATTATGTTGGTTAGTTTGTTTGTTAGTATATTAAGGTCAAGTTTTACAAGTCAGCTTTGAGCCAGTTCTCCTAATCGGATTAGGCTGACATTTTATACTACGCGTCTATAAGTTAGGTGACACTGCAACATAGGAAATCTGCCATTATCACCAATTCAACATGGCGTGTTTTTTACTTTCTGACAATCTCCGTGACATGTTTATCAAATTAAAGAACTTCAAGAGTAAAATGTAGTTGGTTAGGTACCGCTTTAACAAATTCAAAATACTGACGCAAAATAGCGAAATATATTTTTCTCAACAACCCCCTTTTAGTGAATTTTCTTTAAACCAAAAAATTCACTAATGAGGGGATCCCGATTTGAATTTTGAAAAAAATTCTTCAAATAAGCGCCAACTAGCCCCGCCTAGAACCCATATCCAGGGTCAGTTCCAATTTTTATATGTTTATATATATATATATATATATATATATATATATATATATATATATTTGTGTGTGTGTAAGTATGTATATATCACACCGATAACTCAAAAAGTAATGGGCCGATTTTGATCAAATTCTCTGACCACCTTCCTTTTGCAAGTGGCTTGGATACGTTCATTATCCAGGAAACGCCCTTATTATCTTATTAATTGATGCAGATTGGAAGTTCTTTGTTATGAACAATTTTTTTAATTATTGCATGTTTTAACTTAGTATACACAATCTTTCGACAAATTGATTGTTGTCTACAGGGTGATTAAAAATGCATCTGCGCGGATATCTCATATTTTCAAATGGATCACCCTGTATATAATAGTACCACTGGTAAGATCTTTTACTACTCTTCGAATGTTGTTAATCATTCCCTATACCCAAACCGTACGGCTTTTGTGATATTCAGCTTCGAAATATGCAATATGGATATGTATTATGATTGCTATAGAGTGGCATGGAAAATAGCAAACTTGAACAGTAACCAAAATCTCAGTTTGACAGTTAGGTTTTGAGAGGCGTAATACAACTAAGTGAACTATACTCCTCTGCACAAAAATTAAGTTTGATCTCAAAAAAGCAATGGCAAGATCTGGATATTCTAATCAGGATTTTATCAATCTGCTACTAATTCACGCAGAATGCCGACGGATGGCAGCAAGAACATGTGCAATTGCAAAAATATAAAAAGATTTACCTCCACCTTCCCACAAAACTAGATGCCGTTATGAGAAAGATACAACAACATGGACCATTTACAGCAAAAAATTTCGGAGCTAAACGTGAAATTGATAATGAAGAGAATGATGTGAATGTTTTAGCGTTTCTGACTGCATATGCTAATGTCTCTATAAGAGAATTAATACGTCACTTGCGACTCCCATTTTCAACGATTCGAAGAATTTTAAATGGATACCTTACTGTTACAGCATGTTACATGTCCTGGCAACCACTGTTTTGGAGAAAAGAGTCAACTTTTGTGAATGGTTTATAATGGAGAAAGATCGGGATGAGAATCTTTTGAATAATATCATTTGGGTTGATGAGGCGAAATTCACAAATAACGGAATGTTCAATAGACACAACTGTCACTACTGGGCCTCCGAAAATCTTCATGCAACTTGGCGAGGAGCATTTCAAAATAGATGCTTCAATGTATTTTGTGCAATAAAAGGTACGTAGACATGAAAGTTTTATTTTAAACTATTTTCTAACAGACTAAGTAAGACTCAATAGGAAGTACGGCATACTCCTTTTCTTCAATTCTGATTCCATATTGTGAAATCCAAGGTAACATAACCCGCTCGTTATTATTATGATTTGTTATTCTTTACAGGTGATCGAATTTTATGTGTCCACTTCTATGACGAGAATCTTACTGGGGAAAGTTATTTAGAAATATTAAGGACCGTCAATCAACCACAATTAGCTGGAATGTCAGACGAGGAAAGGAATCAGGCATGGTACCCGCAAGATGGCGCGTCGCCGCACAGTACCAGAGCTGTTAGTGATGCACTGGAACGCATGTTATCTGGCAGGTGGATACCAAATAGAGGTCCTTATGTGTGGGCCACACGTTCTCCGGACTTTTCACCCCTAGACTACTTCATCTGGGATTCGTAAAGAATGTAGTGTATGGACATCCGGTTACGACTAATATATATGTAATACATATTATCAGACGAGTTCGAGGTGCTTTTGCGTTGCTGGCGTCAAACCAGATTGAGCAGGCTATCGGTCAAATAGTCCAGCGAGCAAATAAGTGGGTGTCTTCGATCATTTACTATAATATGTATTCATATACTTTTTCATATTTCAGTGTTCAATTGTTTGAATATAATCTTTATTTTTTATTTGTTTCGTTGTTCAGTTAAGTTAGTTTGTTTGTTCGTTGACTAACTGATTCACAGTGTGGTAAGTTTCTAATAACGGCATCAATGATTTCATAGGAATCTAGAGCCAAGTCTACATATGGTTCTGCAAATACATATGTTCTTGCATAACATTCGACAGTTCTCCATGAATTATTAGCAGATTAATAAAATCCTAATTTGAGTACATCATACTTTTTTGAGATCATATTGAATTTTTGTGCAGAGAAGTAAAGTTCACTTAGTTTTATTACTCAACTCAAAACATAAGTGTCAAACTGAAAGTTTGATTACTGTTCAAGTTTACGATTTTCCATGACACTCTGCAGCAATCATAATACAAACCCACATTGCATATTTCGAAGCTGAATATCTCGTACGGTTTGAGTATAGGGAATGATTAACAAAATTCTAAGAGTAGTAAAAGACCTTGCAAATGGCATTATAATATACAGGTTGATCCATTTGAAAAAAATGAGATATCCGCGCATATGCCTTTTTAATCACCCTGTCAGTTTGTCGGAAGATTGTGTGTACTAAGTTAAAATATGCAACAATGAAAAAAATTATGCATAACAAAGAACTTCCAATTTGCATCAATTAATAAGATACAGGGCGTTGAAAGGGACACATTTTTGCAATAAAAATGGCCATATCTCATGAAGCACTTAGTATCAGGTAACAAAACCGTATATTGGCAGAATCATCGACGTCAGCTGAATCCGAATCTGTCATAATATGCAGGATGTTCCATTTAAAATAAGCGAGTTAGTGTTCACTTCCGGTATAACCGGAAGTCACAGGATATTATAAATATTTTAGATGGATTAGGCACATTGAAAAACCTCATACTACAAATTTTCAGATTCCAAATCAGTCTAGTTTCTCCAAAACGTCTAATAAGAACTCGTAAAAAATCACCCTGTATAAGATATACTAGTAGCCAAATTTGACGCCTGCTTTCATTAAAAAAATTCGGGACGCTGCAAGTGCGTTATGGTAGTGAATTTTCATAAAAATGTTTTTAATAGCAAATATGTGTGTTTTTTTTTTAAGAAAGCAGGCATCAAATTTGGTTACCAGTATAACCAATATATAAAAAACAATGGGTCATGTTTCATCAAAATAACTTTGTTGTTTGAAGACGTACAAAAATTTCCGAAAGTAAACTTAAAGTGTTCCGAAAAAAACTCCGTTCTTGGTCAACCTTATAGGTTAATAGAAAATTGAGCTATTCAAATATGAAGCCTTTGATCAAAATTCGCTACCATAACGCACTTGCTGCGTCCAAAATTTCATTTCTTACAAACATGCATTATATTTCGATGGAAAATGCTAAAATGCGATAACATAAGGCGTGTTTGTTAAAAAAAAGAAGAACATTTGTATCACTAACGATTTATGGGCCAGCCTGTGGTTGTAGAAATAATGTTTTAAGATGTAGCTCAAGACATCCTATAATGTATACAATTTTTTTTCATATCTTGTATAATAACGGATATATTGAGCTTTATTGATTTTTTACGAAAATTCGAAAAAAATTATATACCATTAAACGATAAACCCTATAGCTAAGGCTACTGCCAAGCAAGGGTCTATTTGAAATGAATTTTCTTGAAATATTTTAGTAAAATGAAGGACAATGACGCTTGAAACCAAGAATTCAGGGTTTGTACAACATTCTTCTTGATACATTTTCTTTCTATAGTCCGTATTATATCAAAGTTTTTGCCCAAATGTTGCCAATTTTGACGTTTTAAATCGCAACTTTGACGTTTTGAGGAAAACCCTAATTTATTTTTCTTTAAATGCCTACAACTTTTTTGCCTTTTGACCTACAGAGCTAAATTTTGGTAAGTAACTCACCTGTAACTATATAAACCCGCGTGCCAAATTTGGTTGCCCTTACTTTGTTAATTACGGAGATATTTTTTTTGAAAAAAAACACAAAATTTTCCGGGAAAACCTAGGCCAATCTTCCTGGTTAACGAACTTATCAAATGCACTTGCAAAAGGAAAGTATTCACCAAATTTAATCAAAATCGGTCTGTGTATATATATATATATATATATATATATATATATATATATATATATATATATATATATATATATATATATATATATATATATATATAATTGAAACTGACCCCGGATATGTGTTCTGGAGGGCCTAATTAGCGCTCATTTGAAAACATTTTTTCAAAAGTAGGGATCTCCTCAATAGTGAATTTTTTAAGAAAATTCACTACCATAACGCACTTTCTAAATACAGACCTTTTTTAATTGTAAAGACAAAAGCAGATCTTATAAATTTATACATTATGGTAATTCTTTTTTAATCTTATCCCGCAAAAGCTAATAGTTGTAAATAATTTCAAAGGTATAAAAATACTCTAGAATCTTATGAATGAAATCCATTCATTATCAAGTCTCTCAATAATATTTTTTTCTATTAATTCATTATTGTTTTGTCTAGTCGAAACACTGTTTCTCACGATCGTTTTTCACAATCATAACGATTTTTATTAACAGAGTGTCAAATAATACGTTATAATCAGTTTTTTTTCTGTGAGAATCTTTAACATCTCAAGTAGTTTTCACCTTACGCATATTTAGTTCCCACAACTGGTATAAAAACATCTTAGATTCAAAAGAACCACCATTTTGATTAACTAAAACATAAACATACAACTAATGAATTGGTCCCCACTCTCAAAGATGTGCGCAACCCAGATTCAAGTCTGGTAAATAAAGAAAACAACTGATTTCTATAACGATTTGAAGCTCTGTCGCAACGACATCATGTAAATTAAAAAATCCATTACGTTGGAGTTGTTACTTTATAAATGACTTCCTTTTTGTGAGAAAATATTCATAGGCGGGCTCCGGTAAATAAATTAACGACCTCTTAATAACAGAAATAAATGAACTTAGCATGTATAACACTTTACCGGCATTAATTTCTATTTCCTAATTGTTGTTCTTTTTATTGTAGCCATAAACGACGTGGCTTTCTTCTAAACTGCAATAATCAGCGAGCGTATCATTCGGTACGATAATGTAAAACAATTGCCTGCTATTGTAAGAACTATAAATTTATGATAGTACATACAATTAACAATAGCACTTGCTGCATGGAGGAAATAACACTATAATGAATTAATGTAACGGTTGCCCTCGTTATGGGAATAGACACCATAAACACCTTCATGTCAATTTTTTAAACTGTCCTTAGAAATAAATATACATTGACTTAAAAGAAAGATAATTCCTAGTACACCCGAAATATGTCACGTGTGATTCATCTCAGTGACTACATTGACTTCGATCGCCCCAGTCGCAGAAAGCAGATTTTGCAGAATGCACTTTCCATGCAATTTGTAAGCTATTAGAAGAAATATAAATTAATATGGTTTTTAGAACTAGCTATTTTTGACGAGCTTTGAAGAAGAAAATTAAGCGTACAGAATATTTTTCCAAATTTTGTTTGAAATAATCGCGAATTAAATCCTCTATGACCCATAGCCGGAGTCATGTTCAGTCGTTATATATATATATATATATATATATATATATATATATATATATATATATATATATATATATATATATATATATATATATACATATATATATAATATATATATATATATATATATATATATATATATATATATATATATATATATATATATATATATATATATATATACAGGGTCATTGATGGTCGAAGGTAGGTTAGACGTTTATAGAAAACGGGACATAAGATTAATCTGAAAATTTGGATACTGCCATAAATAGGCATGACCTGTATTTCTAAAATATTTTTATTTTGGCGGTGTTGCCGCTTCTACTCAAAAGTAGTAACAACTTTCTTCATTTTAATAGGACAGCCTGTATATTATTTTGTTTTTAGAATTGTAATTTCTTTATGATAATTTTTTCTTACTAGCTTCCTATACCTATCTACATCGGTTTTCGAGATAATACTTTCTCAGAAAAATGGTCCCACTAAAATTTTAATTTAGCTGCTATTTGTAACCATAGAAGTCTGAAATTTTCCCCACGTGTTATCAATACTTACCTAAATAAATTCATTTCGTGTTATACAGGGCGGTTAAAAATTGATGATTTAGCGTGACACACAAAAAAGGCCAAAACTTTATTTTTTCAAATAGGATATACTGTATATTATTTAAAATTCTGAAAGGCAGTTAAATTTCCTCCAAATTTATGTATCATAGTGGTATACCTAGCAAGTTTTCGAAATAATCGCAATAATTAATGAAAAACACATGATCTTTACATAATTTGTATTAGTTGGTTATGCAAACGCCATCTGATTTGACAATTGCTTAATTGTTTACTGTGTTTGACAGACGCCGATTTTTATTCAATTTTCGTAGAAAAAGTTCACTAATGAGGAGATCTTGACTTTTCAATTTTGAAAAAATTTGTGTAAATGAGCACGAACTAAGACTCCTAGAACGCATATCCGGGGTCAGTTTCAATTTTTATATGTTTATATATATATATATATATATATATATATATATATATATATATATATATATATATATATATATATATATATATATGTGTGTGTGTGTGTGTGTATCACTCCAATAACTCAAAAAATAATGGGCCGATCTTGATAATATTTGGCACATATCTTCCTTTTGTAAATGGCTTGGATAAGTTTGTTATTCAGGAAAATCGTACTAGGTTTTCCGGGAAAATTTTGAGTTTTCATTCGAAAAAAAAATTTTATCTCCGGAATTAACAAAGTAAGGGCAACCAAATTTGGTATGCGGGTTCATAACATCATAGGTAAGCTACCTACCAAAATTTAGCTCTGTAGGTTAAAGGACAAAAAAGTTTTTTTCACATTTTCTTAAAAAATTATTAAAGCTCAATATATCCGTTATTATGCAAGTTACGAAAAAAATGGTATACATTAATTATAGGGTGTCTTGAGCTACATCTTAAAAAATAATGGTGACCCATAAGTCGTTGGTGATTCAATTTGTTTTTAATCGAACACGCCCTATGTTATTGCATTTTTGCATTTTCCATCGAAATAGAATACATCTTTGTAAGAAAAGAAATTCGGTACGCAACAAGTGCGTTATGGTAGCGAATTTTTTTAAATGCTTCAAATTTGAATAGCTTAATTTGCTATTAACCTATACGGTTGACCAGGAAACCAGTTTTTTCGGGAACAATTTAAGTTTACTTTCGGAAATTTTTTTACATTTTTAAACAATAAAGTTATTTTGATGAAACATGACATATTGCTTCTACTATATAGATTGATGCCTGCTTTCTTAAAAATGTTAGCTATTAAAATCATTTTTTGACAATTCACTACCATAACGCACTTGCTGCGTCCAGAAGTTTTTTAGGATTCATTTGCGATTTTCCAGTTAATATTTATTTGAAAACAAGTTAAGATGGAGCAAAATAATTACTCAAATGAAGTTTTGATGACACTATTTATTCTTCATGGACAATGAGACAAAATTGTAGCAAGAACATGTAATAAATTCAATGAAATGTATCATGAATTGCAACGAATGAGCGAAAGAAAGGTTATGCGAATACAAGATAATTTTTTCAATTATTATTTATTATTAGATTCTAAACATTTTACAACAAATTCTCAAAATATCCCCCATTGACTTCTAAGCACTTCAAAATCCGGCGATGTACACCATCAGTTGTCGCTTTATGTATTTCATTAGCATCTAGTTGGTCGATGCAATTGGTCACACCTTGACGTAGCTCCTCTTTAGTGTTCACCGGTGTCTGGTATACCTTTTGTTTTAAAGTACCCCAAAGGTAGAAATCGAGGGGTGTAAGGTCGGGGGACCTTGCATTTGACCATCAATGACCCTGTATATATATATATATATATATATATATATATATATATATATATATATATATATATATATATATAGTTAAATAAGGCCCTTTTGGCTTTATGATAAAAAATAATTTATTTAAACCCAAAAAGTACTATTAATTAACAAAGTGATTAATTACAAGTTACAACTAACGAACTATGAATGTTGTTAATCGTGGACAAGTAAAGAATGAATTCTAAATCTACATAACTCATACTTATAAACTAGGATTGATTATGATGCAGTTTCTAATTGAACTCTGTGACTGTGTGAGGTCGATGTCATGCTGAGTGGACTAGATCGGGCCGGATGTCGTGGTATTGTTCCTACAGCAATCGGCTACCAGGCAACGTAACTCCTCCATCCCTAATGTGAAGGACGTCCTCGTTCTTTTCAGTAAGCTCTTCAGCTGCACATAGGTTTTTTGATTTGCGTAGCATGGCCTTCTTCTTGAACTTATGTATGGAGATGTAACACAAGATGACCACTAGGATGACGGTGATTATGGTAGTCATTCCCATGTGTGTTGAATGTACCAAAGGATGCAGTACATTGTGATGCTTCCTTTGCTCCATCTGACTTTTCAACTTGCTGGCTTCCTTGAGATGAATTGGATTGAATCTTATGATATGTTGCGGCTGTGGCTGTAAGGGTTGTATCAACTCGGGTACCCATGTAATGTTTGGACTGGTTTCTTCATAAGTCTCTCCATTTATAGATATCTTGCATCGTTCTTGACTGGCTACGAGGGTGTTGGTCGTGGTAGTTTGTCTGTCTAGTCTTGACGGACACTCTTCTGAGATGCTGGTCTTCTGGTTAGTGATCAGTAGGATATTGCCGTTTCGCAGTTGAACGGATGCTGTGTAAGAATTGGTTGTGGTGGCAAAGAGGCATGTTGATACGTTGTCTAATTTGCATCTTTCTTCATGGGGTTGGTCAGTACATATTATGGCTTCTTCGACAGCTGGGCATTGTTCTGCTGTCCACAGATTTTTCTGTGGTGTTTCCAAATAGAAGGAAGCAGGTGGTACAAGGACTCTATTGGTTTGAGGTGTTGGAATGATTCGAAAATATGCTCCTAATGTGGGATGTAGGATAGGAACCTTCAGGAGGCACACAATTGTATCTTTTACAGATAAAACATTAAATTTGGTAAATTCTAAAATTTTGAAAATGTGATTTTGGTCAAAACTAATTAATTCATCGTTATTATAAATGAGTTTCAGATGTTCTCTAATGACCTTTAGGTCTTTTGCAGTAAATATTTCTATGTTGGTTAATTGATTGAAACTAAGTGAAATTGTTCTTTGTAATACTTTTATATTCTCTAGTAATTTTGAGCTTAGTGCTATCTGAAATTCTACAACAGCCTTATATTCCGTTTCGCGTTGCATCACATCTAGGGTGATTTTTAACGAGTCTAAATTTTTGTTAATCGACTCTTGTTCCTTTTCGAATCTTTGAGTCATTATATTGGCAAACGAGTTCAAGTTATCTAATTGAACCATTATCTCGTCTTGATTAGCATACAACGATTCTACGTTTTTATTGATTTCTTTTAGATCCTCCTGGTCCAAATTGCCAGTGATCATTCTTATAACCGATCCCGCGCCATCTATGAGACCGCGTTTGTATCTAGTGTGTGTTAGCTTTTGTAATTCATTTCTTATGATTCTGAGTTGACTGTTTAGAATTCGTGTATAATATTTGTTGATGGAATTTGACTTAATTTCACTAATCTGATAAGCGTTGTATATTAACTGATTATAGTTTTCATCTATAAGGGTGAGATTAAAATAAAAATAAAATCTATGGTAGTGATTTAGGATTTTGGCGATTCCAATATATTCTTTGAAATAGCCGTTAGTTTGGATGGGTTGAAGTTGAAGGAGTAGGGCTGTCCTCAGACATAGGCTCAGCAGGCTGTAAAGAAGGAAATTTCTTTTTAGTTCTTTTGGTTTTATTTAAATGAGCCGTTTGTTTTCTCGAATGGGGAAGAAGTATTTTATTGCGTGGTAATTGTATAGGGTCGGAATGAATTTTATAAAGGGGATCTGCCTTTCGGATTGGTGGTACTCTTACTGCAACGTTTTCTTCATTAATTTGGATGTTTTGTTCTCGAGTTTCGTTGAATTTCTCGAGACGTTCTGTTGCTTTATGCTTTTGCTTTTCATAAATAGACTTGTAAAATGGAAGTATTTCTTTTAAGCGTCTATTGTTATATTCCTCGAAAACTGTTTGATGAGGATCGATCGGTGGTATGTCATCATATGGGCCGTAGAGTAGTTTGAAAGGAGAGTGGCCTGTCGAAGAATGTATTGATTGGTTGTATATCAATACGGCAGTGATCATGAGTGATTGGGGGCTTTCTTTTGGGTTTTGAATTTTTAATACACGTATTTTTTCTAATAATGTCGAATGTAATCGTTCTACGGGAGAATTTGAATTTGGATTTTGAGGGGTAGTAATGTGTAAATTGATTTTAAATATGGAACAGAACTCTTTGAATACAGCATTTTCAAATTCGCGGCCTGGGTCCGAGACCATCTTAGAAGGGTAGTTGTGGTGAGAGAAGAAGTGACGTAGTTTGTTAACGATGGTCAGGGCAGTAGTATCGATAATGTAATATGCTTGCGCATATTTACTGAACAGATGGACGATGGTTAAGAATTTGCAGTTATCAAAGCTGAATACGTCGATGTGTATAACTTCGAAGGGTCTAGAAGCAATCAGTGGTCCTTGAAACGGGGGTTTGTAAGGGTTACGATCATATTTTGCCTGAAGGCAAACGTCGCATTTATTAATAAAGTCGTTAATTTGAATTTTCATGTTAGGCCAATAAAATTTTGTTTTTAGTTGTGCGTACGTCTCGTTAATGCCGTTATGGTTTTGTTCGTGATAGTCCTGTATTGTTCCTTTTTGTTCAGTAAGTTTCGTTACGTCTTGTAATCGTTTTGTACATTTAATTATTTTAACCGAACTATTGAATAGATTGGAAGCTATTATTCTAAAGTAATGTTCGAGTTGTGGGTCCAAGAATAATATACCGTAATTATTATTAGGGTTGATGTAAGATTTTAAGAAGTCAGTCATCTGTTGCAGTTCGTGTTGTCTTTGGATGTATACTCTGTAGCATTTGTTTTTAAATAAGTTGTCTGTCTTTATTTCGTTATGAGGTCCGTAATACATAATTATCTGATATTTGAAGTGATTTAAAGGGTTTTCAGAAATGGGCATAGTAAAGACGGGGTTTTCTGCAGAAGTGTGTTGTGTTTGTGAGTCAGAATGTCGTTCGTCTTCCTGAGTGTTAATACCTAAATCTTTAAGATCGTCGTCGTTTAATACTCTAAGCTTTGATGGATCTAGATTATTAAAAATTGATGCCAGATCATCGTCGTCCTCAACTGCGTTGATTTCGACACGAGATAAAGCATCGGCTACTACGTTTTCTTTACCTCTTTTATATTTAATTTCGTAGTCGAACTCTTCTAATTTCAAACGCCATTTCACTAAACGTGAATTTGGCTCTTTAATAGAAAATAACCATACAAGTGGTTTATGATCGGTTTCGATCGTAAATTTATTTCCAAAAAGGTAAGGCCTAAAGTGCTTAGTGTTTTCGACTATTGAAAGGAGTTCCTTCTCAATTGTTGAGTAGTTCCTTTCAGCGGAATTTAGAGTGCGGCTATAGTAGGCTATGGGCCTGTCGTTTTGTGACAAAACGCCTCCTATAGCGATATTACTAGCGTCAGTAGTCAGGTGAAAAGTTTTTGTAAAGTCTGGATACATCAGTATAGGTGAATTTGTAATAAGGTCTTTGGCTTGTCTAAAGGCATTTACGTACTCTGTATCGTTAATGTCAATTTTGGAGTCTTTCTTAAGGCATTTGGTTAAGGGGAAGAGGATTTTTGCGAAATTTTTAATGAAGCGGCGATAGTAGCCTATCAATCCAAGGAATGACTTTATTTCTTTTTGGGATTTTGGTATTGGATAGTTCTGTATAGCCTTGATTTTATTAGGGTTAGGACGGATTCCGTGGGTCGTGATTACGTGCCCAAGAAACTCGACTTCCTTACGAAGAAATTCGGATTTGTCTAGTTGGACTTTGAGGTTAACTTCTTGTAATTTTGAAAAGATCTGTTTTAGATGTAGCAAATGTTCTTGTAGGGACTTAGAAAAAATGACGATGTCATCCATGTATACGAAACATGATTTATAAAGGAATTCCCTAAGGACATTATCCATTACGCGCTGGAAAGTGCTCGGAGAATTACGCAACCCAAAGGGCATGCGCACGTACTCGTAGTGCCCATTATTAACGCTAAAGGCAGTTTTCTCTATGCTGCTTTCACCTAATTCAATTTGGTGAAAACCTTGGGCCAAATCAAGTGTAGTGAAATACATGCACTTGCCTAGACTATCGAGTATCTCATCTATTCGAGGTAAGGGATATTTGTCGTTAATGGTTTTCTCGTTCAGCTTCCTGTAGTCGATAACTAAACGCCATTTACGTTTTCCCGATTGATCCATGCGTTTAGGCACGATCCATACAGGAGATGCATATGGTGATATAGATGGTCTGATAATTTTGTTATCTAATAGCTGTTTTATTTGTTTTTGAATCTCTACTTTGAGATTGTAGGGATATCGATAGGATTTGACATGTACTGGTTCGTCATCTTTTGTGCGTATGTCATGTTTAACACAGTTAGTGAACGTAAGGTCACTGTTTTCATGGTAAAATATATTTTTGTATTTGTTACATAAGGAAAATAATCTTGATTTTTCTTCGGTATTAAGATGCTCTACTCTTAATTGTTTTAAAATGTTAGGTTGGTTTTGTTTTATGGGTTCGTTAAGTTCGTAATAGTTTTGTAAGGGAGTGACTTTAATTCGTTCGTTGAAGTAAACTTCGACGTTGTCAGATGTATTTTTTGTAATGGGAATTGTGCAAATGCCAGAATGAGAAGTAGCTATAGCTTCTTCTACAGTTACGGTGTTGTCGGATAGTTGGGGAATCAGAACGGTTCCATTTTCTACGTTAACAGGAATTTTGATACTATTTACGCATATTTGTTTAAAGGGCTTAAAATTTTGAGGGTTAAGTTCGAAATAGAAAGGGATCTCTGTCTTGCCTAACGTTATGGTCTGTGTCTCGTAGTTTATACGTGCTTTCAATTTCTGGAAGTGAGCAGAACCGATCAAGGCGTCGAAACGATCATGCCATTGCATGACATGAAAATCGAAGGGGAATTTAATGCCATATTCTTGTAATATAGGGAACTGAATGTTGTCAATACCTCTGGAAATTTTGCCAACGGATTTCATGGCGAAGGGTTTTTGATAGAGATATTCGCTGAAAAATTCGTAAGCCGGACCTGGATTCATGATGCTATCAGACGCACCACTGTCAATGAGTATTTGTAGGCCTAAAGAGGGTAAACAGAAGAAGGGTAGTTTGGGTTGCATGGCAATATTATTTAAGTCAAGTTTTATAGTGTTTCCGAGGCTGTATTGTGAAAATCCTGATTTTCACTATACGGTTCCTCTGGTTCCTCATCCTGGTATAAATAGTCAGGTTCTTGTTCCTGCTCTTGAAAAGTTTGGTTGTTATTTATTTGAGGAATGGGGTGATTTGTACGAGGGAGATTGTTTGTTAGGTTAGTAGAAATTGATATAGGGGTTGCCTGATTATTAATTCTTCTTCCGAAGACTTGTGAATTAGTGGGGTAATTTCGTTGTTGTGGAATTGGTCTTAAGTTTGAGATAGGTCGGCTTGGAAAGGGTTGTCGAAACGTTGGTTGTTGGTTATGGCTTTGTGGGGGTGTTCTCTGGAAATTGGGCCGATAGTTATAATTTTGTTGGGGTATTCTCTGGAAATCGGGCTGTTGGTTATAATTTTGTTGAGGTATTTTCCGGAAATTGGGGTAGAAGTCGTTTACCTTCCTATTAATTATGTGGGGTTTTTGTTGCTGAGGATGTTTGTCGTTTTGACGGGAATGAGATTCATCCTTGTCTTTTATGACTTTTAGGAAATTTACTTGCATCTGCTCGTTATCAATACGATGGCATTCGAGCAACGCTGTTTCTAAATTAGGGATGTTTAATAACCGTAAGTGACTGTGATATGGTTCGGCTATTCCTATTTTGAAAGAAGTAACAGCTGCTTTTTCGTATTGCTGTTTCTTGTAGGTTTTTATAATGTCGTCTAGGGCTTGTAGGGAAATATGTTCGTTTAACATTTTTAATTTGTCTTGTATAGTGTTGTAAAAATCAGTGGCAGTTTGAGTTTTACGCATATAACTAGTTCGTAGATCTGTCATTAAAAGGTCTTCTGATCTAGGGTCTGTATATTGGGCCTTAAGGGCATTTTCAATATTTTGCCAAGAAATGTCGTCTAGTTTCATAAGTATATCTCGGGCTTCACCTGTGATTTTGGCCTTAATAAATTCAATAATCATTCGGTTACAATGTAGGTCGTCAGGTGTGTCGCCTTGTCTTTTGTAACATAGGATATAAGTGCGGCATTGATTCAGAAAATATGCTAATTGTTTTTGTCCGCCATTGTACTCGGGAATCATTGCCGAAGCTTGACAGATTTGGGTGATTGATGCCTCTGACATGTTTTGGAATTTAGGGGTTTCTGATGAATTAAAATTGAGTGAATCTGGGGTAAAATTTGGCAAGATTCTTTCTGGAATTCGGGTAAATCTTATGGGAGATCTTTCACGAAGGCTCATGTAATGTATTAATAGATATAAAGGAGATTTCCTTTTTTTTAATATTAATTACAGGATAATAAGGGTATAAAATTATTAATTTTTTGTTGTAATAAATGGATAAAATTTGTAATTAATAGAATAATAATCAATCCTTAAAATAAATGCTTAATTCTAAAGGTAATCAATAATTTATAACTAAAAGAATAATAATACGGTGCAAATTATTATAACTGCATAAAATCTTAATGCTTTAAAATATTTCCGTTAAAATTGTTTATCTAGAGAGTTTTTAATTACAGTGGATATTTATACGATAAAAATTTACTCTAATTGTACTAAATGTTTTAATTTCTACGCTAAAATGCTTGCTTGTTATAATGTGTATTACAAAAGCGTTTTATCTAGTTACAACGGATCACACGATTCTGTTGAAATTGAATCTTGTATAATATCGCGTCTGTAAAGTTTTTTATTTTGTCATCAGTTTTTTACGTACAATGACTGAATATCAAATTAAATGCGACGGTTAACTAAGTGCATGCAGTGTTTTTATTAAACAACGACTAACTTGTGATACTGAGTTAATTTTAGAGAAATTTCATTAAATAAAATATATTTATTAATGTAATTATCACTTAATGCTAGGAATTGTTAAACTGTATAAAAATAATTCTGCTTTATTTCATGTATTTTCGAAAAATTAAATTTGAAAATACAGTAAAAATGCTTCTCTTTATAACTTGTACTATGAAAAAGTACCTTGTAATAATATCAATAATTATTCGTTTAAAAAATAAGGCTTGTATGTAGTAAATTAAAAGAAAATTTGTTAATGCTATTAACAAAAATATTAATTATAATAGGTATCACGAAAGAAGATAGCTTTGTGATAATATTAATAATTATTAATAATCAATTATAGGGCATTTATGAAAAAAATGATTTTTATGATGCCTTAAATATAAGTATTGCCAAAGAAAAACTTTGTGAATACTAAAAATAATTTGTATTTACGAAAAATGAATTTTGCAAATACATAAAAGACACAATTGCATAGGAAATGAAAGAAATGGATCAACTTACAGAAGGGAAACTGCTTTGTTGGTCATCTATGGCTTTTCTTCCAATGCCCTTGCTCTTTCTTCTTGGATGGTTCTTCCAGCACAAACGTTCAAAAACGACCGACAATTTTGCTACTTTTAGGTTGCCAAAACGTCGTTACTGGATACAGTTCGCAGCGCCAGTTAAATAAGGCCCTTTTGGCTTTATGATAAAAAATAATTTATTTAAACCCAAAAAGTACTATTAATTAACAAAGTGATTAATTACAAGTTACAACTAACGAACTATGAATGTTGTTAATCGTGGACAAGTAAAGAATGAATTCTAAATCTACATAACTCATACTTATAAACTAGGATTGATTATGATGCAGTTTCTAATTGAACTCTGTGACTGTGTGAGGTCGATGTCATGCTGAGTGGACTAGATCGGGCCGGATGTCGTGGTATTGTTCCTACAGCAATCGGCTACCAGGCAACGTAACTATATATATATATATATATATATATATATATATATATATATATATATATATATATATATATATATATTCATTGAATCCCTTATAGAAAATCCCCACATACGCCAGCGCAATGTCAGTTAGCAAACGGCCTTAAGCCGGCAGAGCATTGGCAGAATAATTAGAAAACACAAATTTCATCCCTACCATATCCAACTTAAGCAAGAACTTTCAGATGCTGACTTGAAATCGACGACTTGATTTCTGTATGTGCGAATTAGAGAGTTTGGGTGAGGATGAACACTTTTTCGATTATGTGCTGTCTACAGACAAATCGACTTTCCATAGTCTTGGTAAAGAGACATAATCCTTAATTTACTACGCTGCTGAAAATCCACATTTCTGCCGCAGTATTGACCATCAGAATCGTTGGTCTATTAATGTGTGGAGTGGAATATTGGGGTCAGGAGTAACAGCTCCTTGCTTTTTCAGTGGACACCTAAATGAAGGTATGTTTCATAGGTTTCTTCGTCAAAGTTTGGCCGAACATTTGGAAGACGCTCCACTATCTATTATAAGGCGGGTGTGGCTACAACTGGATGGTGCTCCGGCACATTTTCAATTCAGAGTGCGACAAGAACTTAGTAGATATTTTCCCAATAAATGGTTTGGACGAGGAGGTCCACAAAACCGGCCAGCCAGATCACCAGACCTAACATGTCTAGATTTTTTCTTATGGTGACATGTTGACAATATCGTACATGAAATGCCTCCGACTACACAAGATGACATGAAACAACGCATAGGGACTGATTTCAATACGATATCGCCACAAATTTTGCTCAATATCAAGCGTTCCTTTGAACAAAGGTTACAATTGTGCATTGAAAAGGAAGGACGTCAGTTTGAACATTTGTAGAACTATGTTTATTATAATTACTCTTGGCTTTTCTGTCCTTATTTTTATCATTTGTTTACCTTGGATTAGTTTCCAGATTGAATTTCAAACAAAGCAAATCAAGTTTGGTGTTAAAAATGAATTTTTTTAATTATCAAAAAACAATAATAAAAGTGTGAATAGCGCCAGAACTGCTGCACTTAGGTATAGGAAACTTTAGTAATATATGACAAGAAATTATTTTCTCTATGAAATGCAGAAAAAGTAATAGGGTATTCTATTTGAAATAAATGAAATAATCTGCTGTGAATGTGCCGATAATAAAACTTGAATTTTTGAACGCCCTGTACAGTTCAAGTTATTATATATAAAGTGCAACTATGATTCTGCAAGAATTTTTGGAAAAAAAACGAAATATTTTGAAAATGGTTAATTTTTGACACATAGTAAAAGTCTACTTTAAATTACGAGTAGAATTCAAGATTCTATTAAAAAGTGTCATATTGCATTTAAAATAACGAAGTTGATTGACACTTCCGGTAGAACCGGAAAATAACAGAAACTCTTGATGCCTCACCCTATATATATATATATATATATATATATATATATATATATATATATATATATATATATATATATATATATATATATATATATATATACATATAAAAATCCAAACGGACCTGAGTTTTGGGTTCCAGGTGCCCAAATTCGCGCTCATTCGAGAAAATGTTTGCAAAGTCTCACCATCGATACCTCTCTAATAGCGAATTTTTGTGGCGAAGATTCTATTCAAAGAAAAATTTGCTTTGTGAGACGTCACTGCTTTTCAACTTGGAAAAAATATTTTCGAATGAGAGCGATTTAGAATATAGAACCTAGAATCCACGTCCGGGGTTCGTTTTAAAAAATTGTATCTCTGAAAATGGTCAAAGTTATTTTAAAATTTGCTAAACCTGTTGCCCCCATGGAAACTTTATGAGCACCAAAACTGAAAATGTTAGGAACCGGAAAGCTTAGGTTGAAATTAAAGGTTGAAAATTTCTTTGAAAATGCGCTACCATAACTTGCTTGCTACGTCCGGGCTTTTTATATATTAGAATAATTAGCTGTTATTTCAAAAAGCAAAACCACTTTGAATAAATTACTGCGTATATAGTGGAATGATGCAAATCTTAACGATCAAGTCAACCGATCATGGGATGAAGGAATCCCCTAGTTAGCTATATAAGAGTTGGATTTAGTGGGATGAACTAATTAAAAATATCGTCTTTCCACAATGAATTGGCATGATGCAAAGTAGGTTCGGTTAAAGGAACGGCCCCGATTAGCATAGGACTGACCGTTGTATGCAGATCACCGTATTCAATGACTGTTTAATTTCCCGGAAGGAACCCGCAAGCTTTTTTCCCTTACAACTTGGACCCTCGATGTCTATCAAAATTATACTCTCAACTTCATATTGTGTCGAAGCTCGATGACCGGGGGCGAGGGCGAGCTTTAATTCCTAAACTGAGCAATTGACGACGATACAGTGGCGTGCCTCGATAGAAACGTTGATTGAAAAAGGCAACGAGAGGAAAAGATAAGTTCATTTTTCTTTTCACATTTACGATTTAAAAAATATTTTTCTCGAAATTTGCCTTATGTAACGTAACATAAAAATTATATCACCGTGGTGGCATTAACTGAAGTATTAAGATTCGAAAAAAGAATGGGGGTTATTTGAAAAAAAAAAACATCGATGACGTCAACAGTGTTTAACGCGTCACTCTGTATAATTGAGTAGTATGTCAACATGTGGGCCATTTTTTAACAAAATTGATTTGTTTTTAGCAAATTTTCATTAAGAAAAATTCGCTAATAGAGAGGTCATGATGAAAAGCTTTTGAAAAAATTTCTTCAGATGAGCGCGAATTTGGATCTCTAGAACCCAAAACCTATATAAAAGTAGCGTGGATACTAAATTAAAAAAATAACACAATGAGCTTCACAGATACTTACATATTTGTTTTAAAAAACCTTTTTTGTTATTTTGTTAGCAGAAACTGGTTCGATTGTTGATTAAAACCGATCATTCAAGCGATTAATATGGAAAAATACGTACCTGTCACCTATATCTTCATAGATGCATTCCGTTTGTGAATAGAAATTAAGTTTTCGGTAAATTTGCAGATTAGTACATGGGGGGTGTTTATAAATATTTTCATAAATATGCTTAGAACCACTTCTGGATGCCCAAACCATAAGAAGAATTTCCTGCAAACAACCCACAAGAACGTTACGGGACCAAGAGTGAATAGGGGTGCTGGACGGAGAAGAATATAAAAAGGAAATGTAAGCGGAAAGTGCGAAATAAACAGCTTGGTTAGGCCTCTTTAAGCTGCCTTTATCCCCTTTTGCAGCTATATCTCCTTAAAATCCTGTTTACCGCACGCAAAACCTCTATATTCACCGCAGGTCCAGTTACTTTCTTAGGGGTTGCTCCAAAGGAATTTTTCAGGTTACATTGTTCTTGTTTAAGCATTAAGGGTGATTGTGGGCATCCAGAAGGGAAAGGAGAACCACCGCGACGAAGCAGCGAACCAATATTTTAAATTTATGTTTAAATTGTTATCTTATTTCATTTTTTAAAAATATTTTTTCCGAAAATGGTTTTGAGGTTGCCTCGTTTGCCAATTTTACATAGCAAGCTGCAATATTTTATCATTTTCAAAAAGTATGAATACAGCAACCATAAATAAGTGTTGGAAAGGTTTGGGGGCAGCCAGTAGGTATGTTATGGCAGAAAATGTTCGTAAAAATATTTCAAATCTGATAGCTCAATAAATTTCTCATTATGCTAGAATTTTCAATCTTTAACCATGGTAACACCCATGTAAATGCACCCCGGGTACTAAATTAAAGAAAAATAACATAATGCGGATAACTACAAATTTGTTTAAAAAAACCTTTTCTTTTTTTTAAAAGAAAAATTGGTGCCTCAACATTAATTGTCATTGGCACCTACAATATTTAATAGGGCAATAAATTATTTAACAAATATTTGTAAACCTTATTTCTAATTAACAGTAACTATAAAAAAGTGAAAAATATCAAAAATAAATTAAAGCTTATTATAAAGTCCAGATGATTTCAAAAAACCAATGACACGCTCTATGTTTAATTTTTTAAGCTGTAGAACTTCCGTAGTTGTCGAACTAGGCATATTGCTAAATTTCCTTGCTTGTTCATAGTCTTTGCAGTTGAATAAGAAATGTGACACTGATAGTTATACACAGCACTGACTACATGTAGGGGGTGGTGCTCCTTCTAGAAGATGTTGGTGTGTCATCTTTGTGTGTCCTAATCTTAGTCTGCTGACAAGGGCGCTGTCTTTACGTTTTATTGTAAATTGTAACTTGCTTTTTGTAAGTACTGGTTGAAACAAATGTAATTTGGTATTTTTTGTTGACCAAAAATCCTGCCACTTAACAAAAGTTAGACGTCTGTAAGCAGCGATGAGATCATAACACATATTGAATTTCATTTTTGTTCCGCTTTTTATAGCTGTTTTAGCCTCCAAATCTGCTATCACCTTGCCTTGAATACCGATATGCGATGGTACCCATAAAAATAAGACAGAAGTGTTGTTTATCATTTCCAAATATGATAACATTTCTTTTATTTTGTGAACAAGGATGTTATCTGTTCTTGATTTCCTAAGTCCCTGGAGGGATGACAGTGCATCTGTGCAAATAATATATTTTGGTACTGGGTTCTCTTTGTAATTAAGTATTGTGAGAGATTGGAGAAGAGCGAACAGTTCCCCGGTAAAAACACTAGTAGATTTAGGTAATCTAAATTTCTTATATTTTCTGTCTTCTATGACTGAACATTCAACTCCGTCTTCATTTTTTGATGCATTAGTATATAAAATATCATAATCTGCATGTTTAGACAATTTGTCATAGAAAGCGTTTTGCAAAAATTGTGACGGATTGACATACTTACTGAATTCTAAGAGAGAGGTATCTACTACAACCTGTGTATCTGACCAAGGAGGAGGACCACTTAACTTGGTGTTTGGCAGAGAAGCTACGTCTTTATAGGTATCTGAGGTGCGAAGAAATCTTACATTCCAAGGAGCACAACATCTTGGCTTGGCGTTAAATCTGTTAATTAGAGGTAAACGCCTGGTGTAAAGAATTTTTTGGATTCGACATAATCTTCACTGCATGTTGTTGCAGCAACATATTTCTTCCCAAATATAATGGTAGATCGTATGTTTCAGCGCACAGTGATATTGTTGGGGTCATTTTGAAAGCTCCAAGTATCAATCTCAGACTACTGTTTTGAATGGTGTTACGAGAATTTAATAGTTTTTTACTTGCAGTACCATAAACTACGCTTCCTATTGTTGTTGTTTATTGTTTGCAAAAACTGTATGGGTTGACTAAAACAAAATCATCAAAGCAAGTAATAGGGAAACATACCTGCCATATATATAATAAATAAATATATATTATAATAAATAAATAATTTTTTTCTAAAAAACTTTGTAACTTTAATGAAATTTGTAACACAATTTTTTTAAAGACACTTCCAATACTTAGGTATTATATCTAGGACAAAATTTTAATTTTTTTTAGCTCCATAAAAAATATACATTTTTTCACATAATCGCATTACCTCCTTCAAAGAAAATACTTAGAAACCGTGGTATATGGTGATTGACCTCAGGTGGATATAGATCTGCTCAATAGTGAGGTCACGATTGCCTATAACACCCTACCCTAAAATATCTATCTATCAGATTATCATATTTATTAAGATTAGCAATTCTTTTAGGAGGTTGACAGATCTGGATGTAGTTGGATACTCACATTCTTTCTTTGTTTGTTTCGCACTGCCTGGAGTCCTATATTTATGGGCGCCCCAGACTAGTGCCAGGTAATATGGAAATTTAGATATCTAGATAATCGTTAGTAAGAATAAATTGTTTGCGCTGAGGCCAAAAGAAAGGAGAAGTTAGGGAGGAATTTCTCTTCAATCAAACAGATATGTCAATGTAACAAAGTATATGAGTTTATTCATACACATTAAATTTGGAATAGCAAACAAAATTGAATAAAAATGGTTGGTAAATATCAAATAAACATTAATTGCACACAAATAAAAATCAGATAAACAGTATTAAGAACTTGAAAAAAAAAGAAATGATCAATTCACTTACATATGACAAAACAATAAGATAAAGATGGTTACATGTTACTAAAATTCTGATGTTAGCCACTTGAGCTTTATATGTAAGATGAAATACTGTATTTTACAGCTAAAAAGCAAACACAAATATTAGGTGAATCACTTGACGTTTGTCAATCAATTTGATTAATTTTTCAATAACTTTAACTGGTCAGTTCTTTTAGTGAGGCTCCAAAAAAAAGAATATATAATCCTACGTGAAATTTCTGCATTAATTATTGAAAATAATAGATATTAAAAAGAATGTACAGGCTAGATATTTTACAGACAAAGTTTACTAATTACAATTTCAAGAACTATGTGCTTAAATTCACAGACAAAATTCAACAGATTAAATAGGAAATTTACAGTCATTCTTATAGCATCCCGCTGACACTGTTCAAATTCGAATTTATTTACGTTATTTTGGAAAGTTCAAGTTATGACGCTTCCGATATTAGATTGCTTGCATGAAAATTTCTACCGGTTCAGAGAAAAAGAGTTACACAGACTCACCCAATGTTCCTGTAGTGAGTGTGACCCTATGAAGATGCCTTCCAAGTGGGATCAACTATGAGTACCTGAGACAGGTTCACAGACTCCAATTGGGTTGGTGGACTTATTGCTCCAATATTAGGAAACCATTTGACAGCTATGTCGATGTTCTGATTTCGCTTGCTGGAAACTTTGCAAATCGCAATTTAAAACGTGAATTAGCCCAAGTGAAATTCACTGACAATTGATTCAAACATCGGTAATAATCAGGAACTGTTTCTGATTAAGGTAAGAAATGCATCAGGTCGGAACAAAAAACCACACGTAATTCGCGTTTTTTTATGCTAAATACTATGTTTATTTAAACTTAAAAACTGCCTAAATGACTTTAAACAATCACTGACAATTATTATTAGATGGTATAGATAACAGAAAGGGTTTTATCGCCCATTTTTAAGATAAAATTTAACCACCGCGACTCCAAGGTGTTCACACGGCGACGTCCCAGCTGAGACTCCTCGCTAACGTTTCGAGTGCTGCAATTCCTAACTGCTGCGTTCAAAAATTCTTACCGTGATCGTTGGTGGCTGTGCGCGAGCTCTTTCTAGCCTCCATTCTTCGAATGAGATAAAACGAGACCTCCAATCGGTGGCGCAGTCACGAGGTCTTCTATACACACCTCCACAATAATGTACTCGTCCGTTCGTTTGGTAACCGATTTTCTATATTTCATCATAATTACGTCAGCTTCTGGTATTTGCATAGAATCTCAGGACAATAATAGAGATGTTCATTTTCCCCAACAAAAATGCAACGTTTTTTAATATTTAGATTTCGACGTATATTATAGGGAATTCAGGTTCTTCTTCTTCGAATACAGAATTTCTTAGCGAATTTTCTTCAAAATCATTTTGAAACCTAAAACTTGAAATATTTATTATAGATAGGGTTTTTCGTATTATTTAGATACTTGGGGGCTTTCTAAGTGTATTTTGAACCAGTAATGATTCTAGATAAGAAGTGAATTGTTACAACTGGGACTCTAAAAGCCACCTCCAAGGTGCATTTAAATTTAAAGAATTAGTTTTAATGATATATCCTACTAATAGTGTACAATTCTTATGAAAATTCACTACTATAACGTACTTGCTGCGTCCCGAAATTTTTTTGTTATTTATCTTGTTATTAACTTTGATATAAAATAGCACTTATAATGTTATAACACGATCTGGCTCCAGTTCACGAAATGGGTGTTCATTACCCGTAATGGACAATTACGGTAAGTTGGTGCGACCTTTATATACAGGGTGGCGCATTGAAAACGAAACAGAGCGATTTGCGTCCAGAGAATTTTTTTTAAGAAACGCTGAAATATCTCAATTTTAATATTGAGGGGGACATGTTTTGACATAAAACTCAACTTTGTCACATCAACCCCCTAAGGGTGGTGATAACAACCCTTATATTTTAAATAGGGAATATGGGTCGAGTGTTACATCATTTGAAATCTCTTCTGAATTCAGCACACAAATATTTTTTTTGAAGTTTTATCAACTCGTTTAAAAATTATTCACAGTTGGAATCGCAAGAACGTATTGTGATAAGCAACGCACTAATTAGACATTTTTCGTTAAAAAAAAACCAAAAGCAAAACCAAACGTTAAAACATTTTTATGCAGCTAAGTGTTGAAATTGTTGACCACGAGCTTCGATACAAAAGTACAAATATTGTGCAAAACGAGCTCTGACATTCTGCAGCATTTGTGGAGTTATTAGACGGCATTCTTCAAGAATGCGTCGTAGTAATTCTTCTAGAGACTCCGGTTGTGTTGCGTAAATTCCACTCTTTAAATGGTCTCATAGAAAGAAGTCTAAAAGAGTTAAATCCGGTGATCTAGGGGGACACTCAATAGCACCTCTACGCCCAATCCATTGCTCTGAAAAATCTCAATGTCAATTAGTAGAGGGTAAACGATATCTTCTAGTAACTTCAAATACGTTTCGCTACTCAAATTGCCATCAAGAAAAATTGATCCGATTAAACGGTCTCCAAAAATGCCAGTCCAGACATTCAATTTCTGTGGAGTTTGAGTGTGGGCTTCGTGAAAATTTCTTGGATTATTATCTGTGCAATAACAACAATTATGACGATTGACTGTAGAGTTTAATAAAAACGTACACTCGTCTGAAAAACAGATATTGAACAGAAAGTTCCCGTTATCAGCTATTCGTGCACTCATAACTTCTCAAAACTCCAGCCGCCGATCAAAATCGTCTTCATTCAGTTGTTGTACAAGATGAATTATATACGGGTGAAATTTATGATGCTTCAATATTCGCTAAAAAGTTCTTCTTTTGATGTTTGAAACATTGGCCAATTTTCTCGTGCTCAAAATTGGGTCTGCAGCAATTTGTCCTAAAACTTCAATCTCAGTAGTCTTATTTCTAACCGGAAATTCACGTTCAGGATCCCGTTTTTGTTGGCTACTGAACCACTTTGTCGACACTTTGCAACTAACTCCAAAATGTATTTTCTGTTAACATGTCTGTTCGGATGTCGTTCATTAAACAAATTTGCGGTACGGTTGACACAGTCATCGTTTTTGAAAAAAAAAGAGTAATTATTAACTCTTTCTTCTATAGAATACACCAGTGAAATTAATTTTCGGTAGTATCAAGTATCAAACCGACCGATAAACTGAAATAATAAACCGCATATCTCTCATTCCGATAAGAAATGTTCTAATAGTCAATTTTTTGTTTACAAACCAACAAAACATTGACTATCAGCGCATTTTTTATCGGAATGAGTGAAATGCGTTTTTGCATCTTCAACTGTGAATAATTTTTAAACGAGTTGATAAAACTTCCAAAAAATTTAGTGTGCAGAATTTAGAAAAGAAAGAGCGTTCAAATGATGTAACACTCGACCCATGTTCCCTATTTAAAATATAAGGGTTGTTATCACCACCCTTAAGGGGTTGATGTGACAAAGTTGAGTTTTATGTCAAAACATGTCCCCCTCAATATTAAAATTGACGTGTTTCAGCGTTTCTTAAAAAAATAATTTCTCTCGGACTGTTTCGTTTTCAATGCGCCACCCATTATATCCTCAAAACATTAATAATAACATAATAAAAAATCTAGCCAAGAGGCTAAAAGCCCTTGTTAGTAAGATATGTACGGCACTGCAGTTTACTTTATCATTCAGTTTCCATTCGCGACAGGCTCACTAGAAGATGAAGTCATTTGCAAATGAACATCGCTTCCGTCTAGTAATCATTAGGGGCATATTCAACAACAATAATTTCCGAAATTATTTCTGCAAATGGATTACGTTGTTAGCTGCTTTAATACTAAAATAATAATTTAGAAGCAGTGTGGTGTTTGTCCCTTATATAAGGAATTTTTTGTTGTGAAAATACTAAACGTATCTTACGCTTTACCCATTTACGTGTAAGCAAAAATTATACTTTGTGAGACTGTAATGTGTTTGAAGAAAATTAATATGAAAGTACATATTTAAAGCTATTTAAAGTTTTAGGCTTTAAGAAGATATAATATGTATTATTATACTAATCAATTTCTAGCTATTTATCTGAACATTTGAATTTGGATATACCGAGACTAATGATAAATATTTTCACATACTAGATGACTCAATGACAAACAATAACAAACAAATACAAACAATAATAAAAAGTCTGAACGGAGCAAGTGAGTTATGATAGTGAATGTCTTTAATAGCAAATATGTATCTTTAAATAAAAGCAGGCATCAAATTTGGTTACCAGTATAACCTATATAGTAAAAACAATGTACAATTTTTCATCAAAATAACTTTATTGCTTGAAAAAGTAGAAACACTTTGTAAAAATTTTGTAAAAATAAACATAAAATGTTTTCGAAAAAACTGGTCCGATTTGCCTGGCCAACGAACTTCTTTAAGGCATTTACCCACCCACCGAGATATAATTATTCACAAAAAGTTGTTCGACAAGACTCAAAAAAAACTTTTTCATTAAAATTTGCAAACCATTTTTTTACAAAAATCTAAAAACAATTTTGTTTCGCATTTGTCTAATAGCAAATATGTATTTTTTCAATGAAAGCAGGCATCAAATTTCGTTACCAGTATAACCTATATAGTAGAAACAATGTACCGTTTTCATCCAAATAACTATATTGTTTGAAAAGTAGAAATATTTTTTGAAAATTAACTTAAGATGTTTCCGAGTTGTGAGTTTTCTTTCATTTCAAATATTTGTAACTACACTTACGTACAGAAACTATTTTGGAGCAAACCGGCCAGAAATTTGAATTTTTCTTACGTTAATTTTTGTATTGGTGTCCACTCAAATAAAGTCATTTCTTTTCATTCAGATATATTATGTGGCGTTGCTATAAATGTTTCTTTTAATATGAAGGGGTGATTTTGTAATCAGAAATTTTTACCTTTAATATATGTAAAGAGTGCTGTAAGTAAGCTCATTAATTTGGTGGAAAAAGCAGTATCTACAAAAACAAAAGAGATATAATTCATTATACATATGTGTACATGTTTTCTTGATCACTTTCTTGGTCATCATGTAAATTTTCTTGTAAATGTAGTTAACAAATATCTGCACAAATCATGAAGCAATTTTCTTAAGAAAATTTAAACCGTTAGTTCATTTTAATTTCTCTCTGAATGTATTAATGTTTGATATAAATCAGTTTTTTTTTATATTTCAACAACACACCACGAGGGCTTACAGCCTAAATACTATCGTACCGTGGGTGTCGACAAGGAGGAAAGAGGGAACTTGTTAATTCTTGATTTGAAGGTTTGGAGGTTCGGAGAAGAAGGAAAAACATGTGCCGGCAAGGAATTCCACAACTTGGAAGTTCTCGTGACAAAAGAGCGGGCATAACAGGATGTTCTATGTTTGGTGACCTGAGCAGTAAAAAGGTGCATTGGCTCCGTTCCCTTGGTAGATCTGTTGTGAGCAGCAGGTGGAGAAACTATGGAAGAAAACTCATCTGAGCAGTGCCCGTGCAGATATCTATAAAAGAGAGAAGATAGAGGTCACGAACGGCACGTCGGTGGACAGGGTATGGCATCTTTTGGGTGACGGTAGGGTCATCGATGAGACGTATAGCTCTCTTCTGAATGGAGTGCAGGATAGCAAGTGCAGAAGCGGCAGCGTCACCCCAGATGTGGGAGCAGTATTCAAGGTTTGGCCTTATTTGTGAAGCACATAAGGAATAGAAATTAGCTGGTGAAAAGTATTTGCGAGCCCGGAAGAGGAAATCTAATGTCTTAGCAGCCGCTTCTGCAATTGATGTGACATGCTGGTGCCAATTGAGATTTCGATCAACAGAAATGCCAACAAGTGAAAAGGACTCATTACTTTGAATAACTTGGTTGTTCATTGTGACGGGTCTACGGCTGGTGTATCTCTTATAAGATAGAAAACAAGACTGAGATTTGGTTGGAGTTAAATTGTACAAAATTTCTACTTCTCCAGTCTAATACTTTTTGGAGATCCACAGAGACAGAACCCTCCATGAGTCTGTGGTCCTCATCTAATTGGGCTAAAAGGACAGGCTTAGAATATTGTATATTTGAGTGGAGGGTGCTGTCATCCGCGTAACTGTGGACTGGGTTGAATGTGCTAGAGAGGAGGCCATTGATGTGGAGAAGAAACAAAGTAGGGGCTAAAGCTGAACCTTGAGGGACTCCTGTATTAATTGGATACAGTTTAGAGGAATGGATATCCACGACAACAGAAATGCTGTCCAGGTACATAGTTTTGGTGGTAGGCCATAGGCCGGAAGTTTATTAAGCAGCGCTGCGTGCCAGACCTGGTCGAATACTTTGCATATATCTAGAGCGACAATCTGGAATTCACCGTGTAGTTCCATAGACTTGCTCCAAGAATGGGTGACAAAGGAAGGAGGTCGGCAGTTGATCTGCGCTGACGGAATCCATACTGCCTGTCGTGGATTAGACTGTGTTGGGATATATGTACTTTGTAATACTTACCTAGATATTATAAGTACTTACTGTATTAGTTTGAGGTAGGTATATTTCTTGTTAAAATAATTTGGTTCACTTTGGTAATACCTACCAGCGAATTCTCTATAGAGTCACTAGTTGATAGTACATACAATATCTACAATCTGCATGCAGTTTACCTTTCGCTTTCATATTTGTTTCATTGGATGTGACAATCGTAATATACTACTACAGTTATTTTGATAAAGCTAAGTTAAAATTAAAAGTTGGGTTATTATTTACGTACTATTTGTATTAGAATGTAGGTTACTAGTTGTTTTATATTATAATATCCTGATAAGGTATTAGCAACTAGCATTATGAGAGTCGATTTAGAGCTTATGCGTGCGTAAATAGCGTATACGCTTCTCTGTGACAACACGTAGCTAGTGTGGTCAGATGAAACTAGGAGAGATAGATGACTTTTAATTTTAAATACCGATAACGTGAAGAATGAGAAGCTTAATACTTATACATAATGTAATGTCGTTCTAGATTGCTTTTAAACAAATTAAATCACTTTCGTTAAATTTTTTATTTATTAGTGTACATTCGCATGCTAAAATTTGGTGCTTCTGGACGCAAACTTTGTGCCGGTAATAAATGATAAATGGTCCAAGGCTGACAATTTACAAAATTGGTACCTAGTTGCTTGTACATTATACACAGCTCTATCTAAAAAAAAATTATAAACTAGAGCTATCGTGACAACATATTACCTGGTCCTGCACCGAGATGGCGTCCGTGTCGTATGTTTCACAAAGATCTCCAGCCTGATATATTGCGACAACTTCCGTTGTTTAGATTTTTATCTACGCTTTATTTGAATTGCATAGCAATACATATAACGTCATCTGTCTTTGTCCAACATTGTAGATATTGCATTATAAAATCTGAAGTAATGTCGAGGATTATTTTATTATTAATTCCGAATAACTTTATTTTCCTTTGATCAAACGACTTGAAAATTGGTGCACGACCACGTCTGTATGTTCTTTTAAGTTATAAATGTTCGTTTCTATCGCTTAGACAATCTGAGAGATATTGCTTTTTAAAAAAATATTTTTTAATTTTTTATTAAGAAAAATTGGCCGTTAAGATTTGATGAACGTACTCATCCAAGCCATTAGAAAAATAAGGGGAATTCAAAAATTTGGTCCAAATCAGTGAGTATTTTTTGAATTATCGGTTGGATACATACATACATACATACATATACCCAAGCAACATTTAAAGTCAAATTGACGTAAAATCGCCCTACCAATAGGTCGGCGACCAAATCACCACAGGTCATTTTCAAGTAAAATTTAAGTGTATATTACCAATGTGGGGAATAAAGTCAAAGTAATATGGAAGTCGATAATAGGTCCGGCAAGGCGTTTCGACCAAAGCGTTTTAGTTATATTTAGGGCATTTTCATTCAACATTGGGCCAATGGACGTAATATATTGGTAAATATGTGCTACGCTTTACTTGAATCTGACATCTAGGCGCCGAGTGCCGTGACGTTCTTAACAACGAACTACGCATACGCATGTGACATTATTCGGTTCTGCAGGATCTGTGGTTATGTATGTATAAACAAACAGTAGAGTAGTAGAGATATTGTCCATCTTTGTTAAAAAATGACATCTTGAATGATCAAAGAACTGACTTCAAATATTTGCAACAATGATAAAGGTGATTCGCACTGTATACAGAAAAAAACCACTGCGGTTATGTTGTTTCTGTTAACATGATGATGATACTTCGATAAAATTCGAGCGCCCTTGTAAAAGATAAAATTAGTGAAAATAAAAAATTATTCACAATTCTTGAAATTCTGATTTTGGAGGATTGGTGATGTAAACAACACAAAACTATCTTGTCTAATGGTATACAATCATTATTTAATGTTTTTTTCGAACTAAAATTTGATTACACTATATTCAACAAAATATTATTTTTCATTTTCCAATACAATCAAGATGGATACCGCAAAATTAATTTAATATGGCTGCCCTTCTAACATTATTGACCTGAAAGTTAATTTTGCCCTATTTTTTTACCTATAAGTCACAATTCCTAATGACAGGGCAAACTAACCAAACTTTGAAGGCATTTTGTCCTATTATGGGAATTTCAACTATATGGTAAACGAATTTTGTTTGAATTTATTAGAAATGAAACATTTTCGTGTATAGAAATGTATATTACTTATATCCGTGCACAGCGGAGAGACATATAGGAATGATTATACAGAGGTTTTGGTCTTTGATTCCATAATATATAAACATTAATAGAAAATAGAAACAAAATAAAATAAGTAAATAAACATAAACATGACAGCTGACCGTGTTGCCAATACTTCACTCCATTTGGCATGAAAAGCGATGTATTATGTTGAAGAGGGAAACGTGCTGATTTGATACCAGCATATAATTGAAATTCAGTTTTACTTTCATATACCTAGTAGTAGTGGCCGATAAAGTTGTCATACTTTTTTAGGATTGAAAAATGAGTTCTTCATTTGATGTAAGCCACTTTGAATGATCAGCATCTATCACTATTTTTTCTGTGAGCATTCTTTACTATTCTATAATAGTTTGTAGCATGTCTGTAAACTTTTATTGGTTTCAAAGGGGGCATTGTAACACTATATTTGTTACTGGTGCACGCACATTAACAACAAGAATAAACTTTTATTGATTATCAACTGACACACCTTTAAGATTCACAAATGTATTTCACTGCTGTACACTTTGAACTTTGAGGACAATTTTTATTTCAAGTCAGATTTTATGGGTATTTTCAACTTGAAGGTAGGCAATTTGACTTGGAAGACCATTTCTGCAGTAATTATGACTTTATAGCCGATCAGAAAGCCATTTTAGGTTAGCTCAGTGCGCAAAATATTTCCTGTGCTGTATTGCAATGAAATTGGTAATATATATGTAAGCTGGACTTCATAAGAAGACCTCCAATTTACTATACCACAGAGACATATTGCAGTGTTAATATTAGGTAATAAATTACCTTAAAGTAGGTATTTCAGGTATCTGGACTTGGTAGTCGATTTTCAGTCCAATTTAGGGCACACTTCGACCTAAAAATTACCAACGCTGGAATTGAAACACAAAAGTATATTCAAGTATATTTTATGAGTAAAATTAAACCAATTTTTTCCCAATTTAGTTCCTTGTAAGTTACTGACTTTGGAGTAATTTTAGTAGTCAAAAATAAGCTAGTTCGGAGCTGCATTTCCAAATTTGTAGTCATTATGACAATCAAGGCAACATTTTAGTTAATTATTACTAAATTACAACTTGGTTAGGTTATTTGGACTCGAGTGCTGGTTAACATGCCTTAATTTGTTGCTTGGGTATATATATATATATATATATATATATATATATATATATATATATATATATATATATATATATATATATATATATATATATATATATATATATATATATATATATATATATATATATATGTATAAACATTTTCACTGGCCACGGAAATGGGTTCCGGAGGCCCTAATCCGCGCACATTTGAAGAAATTTTCCGAAAGTCTCACCATCGATACCACTCTATTAGTGAATTTGCTTAATGAAAATTCAATAAACATTAATCATAACCCACTTAAACGTCAGAACTTTTTTATTTTTGTAATAACAAGGCACTTTGTCTTTTCAAGTAGTACGTGAACATGCACATTAATATTTTAAACAAATTAACGCTTCAATATTAGTTTTAATATTTTTATAAAATAATTTACTTCCCACGATGCAAGAGCAATAATTCCCTTTTGTCTAGAACGCAAAAGTAGAAAAGGGAAATTGTTCCTCTTATAGCAAGCAAGCAACAGTACACAGCCGTTATGTTGAGGCTGCTTCCTCGGAAAGCTGAGAAGTTGAAAGTAAACTAAAGTTATCCAAAGATTTAGGGGATGCATGTTGAGTGGTTTGAAAGAGAGAACCCTAAATTAGGCGCGTTCTGCGGAATTGTTGCCACGGTTATTTCCTCCAAGACACGCGCTTTAACTTGCACCAACTTTCAATTTATAACTCGGTTTAAAAGGTGTTTACAAGATTTATTGATCTCGACTAATCAACACGGATAAACCTCTGTGACACCAGATATTGAATGAATAATGATTTGTCCTCTACAGACAAATCACTTGAATTATTTTTGTGTATGTCTCTAGGAGCAACAAAAATAATTTTGTTGCGGAAGATCGTAGGATTGATACACTGCCCGAAAAAAGTATCGTCCTACTACTACCGAAAGCCGATTCAAAATTTTCTGGTAGTAACTCGTTCGCTTGGCTTATATTGCAACGAAACAATTTTGAGTTTTTTTATAGCAAATTTTCTTTAAAAAATATCCTTATATATAAGTCACAGTTTCCTAAGTTTTAATTTTTTCCAGTGAGCGCTAAGTGGATCCCTTAGAATGCGTATTCATAAAGCTAAGTGAATGAACAAATCAATAGAGAACAGGGAAAATAACTGGGACACAGAACAAAAATCTGTTTAAGGGTAGGTGAACAAAAAGTAGGTACTGAATATGTTTAAAGGCATGTGAACAAAAATTAGGTACTGGGTAAGAAGAAATTAAAGTCATGAATGGATTTGTCAGAGATTATAAAGTTGATACGTACTGATAAATATACTTGCAGAACCCTAATCACTACGACACATTTTCAAAGACTTGATAACGTATCGGGTAAAAGATCGACACGCTAGAGAGGAGAATCTGCAGCTGGTCTATTTGCTGAACACTTCTCTGGCATCTATGTTCGCACCAATAACGTAAATGTAACACCGCCTTTAGCTCATCGTATGCAAGACTCTTTGTCAGACAGAGTGATCACCCCGGCTCTTGTAGAAGCAGAATTGAAAAACCTGAAGGCTGAGGCTTCACACGGACCTGACCGCATCTCGCCTAGAATTCTGAAAACTTTTGCACCACAGCTTTCTTATCCAATTTCAATTATATTTAGAACAACACTTCGACTGACTGCTGTGCCTGACGAATGGCTGTGTACCTCCGTTACTCCTGTACATAAGAGTGAAGACAAGCTGAATCCTGACAATTACAGACCTATCAGTCGCACCTGTGTGGTGTGCAGAGTTATGGAACGCATTGTGGCTCTCTTTCTCCATCCAGCACGAAATCATACCTACAACACAGCATGGCTTTACCACTGGTAAATCTGTCATCACAAATCTACTAGCCGCCATCAACGAGTGAACTAAACTACTTTAGTGACCAACGACTTATGGGCCACCCTATGATTGTAAAAATATTATTTAAGATGTAAAGCTTTCTAATGATATTCTCCACCTGGACTTCAGTAAGGCTTTCGACAGAGTACCTACCGCACCACTTTTTTCTACCTTAGGGCTCGTCCGCGCCTTTACCGCCCCAATAGCACCACCGCAGCCTTTGGCTTATTGTGCATGCCCTTTGTCTTTTATACTCCACCCATTGCAAAATCACTGTGCCTTGAACTAGTCTGCACAGCAATTGGTAGGGTAAAGTTTTATATTGCTCTGCCCCCGGTCTAGGCTGTCCGTAGATCAGTTGTCTTTTGCAGTCCAGAGCTTTACACTCGCAAAAGGTGTGCTGGGCTGATTCCTCCCCTCGCCGCAGAATCTGCATGCTAGGTCCCCCTCGAACCGCCCCATTTTATGCAGGTGTTTTTTGACAGCCATGTGTCCCGTCAAGAGCCCTGTAATGTTTCTGAGCTGTCCTCTGCTAATATTTAGTAGCTGAAGAGCTCCCTTTGAACTGGGTTCTTCAATTACTGACTTCCCATGTCTGAGCCCTGGACAGTCTGCCCAGTACACATTATGTTCGTTTCTGACCCAGGACTTAATGGATCCCTGGCAGTGCTCTTCGTCATGCCTAGGACCGGTTCTAGTCCCATAAATGGTTCTGCTGATCCTTTCTTCGCGAGACTGTCAGCTTCTTCATTGCCTTCAACACCCGAATGACCCAGCCCATCTGATTTTGCTCCAAGTAACCATCTCTTTAGCGACTGTCCAGTCTACTCTAGATGCCCGCCTGTACATCGCCTCTATTTCTGAGTGTTCCCAGTCCAGAGTTGATTGGTTTATTATGTTGCAGCCGGGAAAGTGCATCCGTCATAGGACTTCCATGGTTTCCTGCCCCGAGCTTGTAAAGCCTCCCGTCGATGTTTTAAGGGATACTATGTTAGTCTGAGTCAGGACTACACAAGATCCTCGGACAGGATATTGTGTAGTCGAGCACTCTTAGACGTGCTCTTCACTTCCTCGCAGTGCCTCCTCCACGACTACTTTTTGGCGTCCCTCAGTCTTTTGTTGTAGCACCACTTACTGCTATGCAAACTCGAACACAGTGGAATTCGTGAGTAGCTGCTTGGGTGGGTGCGGGCATTTCTGACTGGTCGCAGATTCTCTGTTAGGGTGGAGGAGTGTCATTTTGGATGGATTTCTGTTGCTAGTGGAGTGCCTCAGGGTTCGGTCCTAGGACCGATCTTGTTTTTGATTTACACTGCAGATTTACTTCGTTCCCTCTACAATACCCATGGTGTGTATAGTGACGACTCTAAGTTGTTTGGGTGTCCGACTACACTAGGTGATGTGCTCCAGCGGTATCTGGATGTAGCCATGACCTGGACAGAAGTTTGCCAAATCCCTCTGAATGTCGCTAGGTGTATGGCGTTGCATGTTGGTCGCAACAACCCTCAGCGTGTTTACCATCTGGGACTGGATCTCGTCGCCCCGGTTGAGTCGCACACCGAAATTGGTGTTGCTGTGACGTCGGTGCTGGTATGAACCGCCCAGGCGACTGTAGTGCCAAAGAAGGCTAACAGTATCCTGTGGGTGTTGAAGAAGTGATTTCTTCGCCCATCACCTGAGTTCGCTAGGCTTTACGTCACATATGTCCGGCCACATTTGGAATACGGGATACCTGCTTAGTCTACAGCTCTTATTAGTGACAGTGATATCTTAGAACGATCTAAAAGCGCTGCAACACAATGGCCGCAGCAGTTCAGATATCTCACCTACCAGCAGAAGCCTTCCCACCTGGAGCTGCCTTTTCTTTCTGCCAGACGCAGGAGGTCAAATCTTGTGTATATGTATAAACTAACACATGGTATATGTAATGGACCTATTTCTGCATGTGTGACCCTGGATAGTGATTTAAGACTTCGAGGATACCAGTTTAAGCTGAGAAAAGAACCATCCCGTAACTCTTATAGGCAGAGCTTCTTTTACAATCGATCTTTTGATGCTTGGAATAATCTATCAGAGGATATTGCTGCTGCTTTGAGCATAAGCCGCTTCAAGAATCGACTGGATACTTGCCTGGGACCGATGTGGGGGGACTGAGTGCTGTGCGTTTTCTTTCTGACATAATCAATTGTACTGTACAAACGCTTTATGCTACAATATAGGCTCTGCCTTTGTATATAACCAGAATAAATAAATTAAATAAATGAAAGAAATTATTACCGAAAGTACCTTTTAAAAACTTCCGTTATACGTGGTCCTACGCAGTTTCGGAATTTTTTAATAAAAAAGACAGTGCGAGTAGTGAACCATTAAGAAGCGGCGGAGCCGGGTTTCAACAAACTTTGTTGTTAATGGCTTTGGAGATATAAATACTCTCGTAGGCGTCTAATTGCACCGGGTATGTAACATTTTTGTAAGTTTCATAAACAACGAAGTTTGTTTGAACCGGGCTCCGCCACTTCTTAATGTTCGCTGTTTGCACTATCTTTTTCATTAAAAAATGTGGCCAAACTGAGTGGGACCGAGTACAGCAGAATTTATTTAAAGCTAAATTAACTATTAAGAGACTAGAAGATTTTGAATGTGGGCATGAAGAAAAATTATAAGAACTAGCTACAAAATTAGAAAGACGAAAAAATGTGTGCCACGTGAAAGATATGATGGCTGAGTTGCCTAGGCGCCACCAGCTGAGTGTAGGTGCTTAACTGCTGACTAGGTGTATATTTCAGCGGTTGGAGACTGATGGACGCACGTTTGTCTGTCATTCCGGTCGGCAAAATACCTTAAAATTTGATAATTTTCATTTTTTTAAATTGTCAATATCTTGAAAACCGTAAAGTTTTTGATAAGATCATATAGGGTTTTTCTGAAAGGGCTTGAACTAGCCTGTCTTCGTGTGACATTTGATTTACGACTTTCGGGGCACCCTGTATATATAAATTCAAACGAACCTTGGATATGGGTTCTAGGGGCCCTAGTTTGCGCTCATTTAAAAACATTTTCTGAAAGTCTCACCATCGTTACTTCTCCATTAGTTAATTTTTATAATGAAACTTCAGTAAAAAAGAGATACTAATATATTTCTATGAAGTTTGAAGTACTCAAAAGAAAGCGATATACGACAGACATCGAAAGCACCAGTGGATATGAGAGGATATCAAATAGATTTTATTATTACCTACAAATGTCACAATGTGCATTAATAAAATTCACTAAAAAGAAGTTAAGCCAGAGGAAAATTGGCCAAACAGCGTGCATCAGTCAATAGACATATTGTGTTGTGGTGGGTCTGAGATGAGACACGTTGCATCGCTGCTTGGTAATTAGTAGAACTTTACTATGTTAATTTTTATAGTGTATGATATGTATTGTATTCATACTCTTAATTTGGGATAATTGCCGTTGAGTATTTGTAGTAAATAAATAAATAAATAAATAAATAAATAAATAAATAAATAAATAAATAAATAAATAAATAAATAAATAAATAAATAAATAAATAAATAAATAAATAAATAAATAAATAAATAAATAAATAAATAAATAAATAAATAAATAAATAAATAAATAAATAAATAAATAAATAAATAAATAAATAAATAAATAAATAAATAAATAAATAAAAACCGATCACAATTAATAACCGATGAAGTGCTAAAGATACGGTAAAACGAAGAAACTGCTGGAAACAAATAGTCATGGTAGCAAAGACAAGGCGATGTCACCTTTAGAAGATAATGGACGAGTTCACCAGGTGCCAGCAGCTGAGTTTAAGCTCTTATCTAGTCATTACGGATACATTCAGCAGTTGGAGACTGACAAACGCACTGTTGACTTAAACTACTATTTTGTAAAATTTGTCATTTCGCTTTGATAAATCAAAATAGTTGAGTTCCAGCAGAACATCAGCGGGCATTGATAATAAAGTTTTATTAAAACTTTTCACAAAGGATCTAAATTCTAAAGGCATGCGACAAAATTTCCAAGTAAATAACATTTTTTGCGAGTAGTGTATGTTTCTCTCTGTCTACGTGGTACAAAAATAATTATGTTGCAAGATATCATTGACTTAATAGCTTAAGAATCGTTTGAAGTGTTAGAATTTCTGAATCTTCTGCATCTAATGGTGTTATAATAAATGATGTGTTGTCATCTGTAATAAAGTTTACTTGGGTTATCACAGAAATTCCATCAGATCTCAATTCATATTCTATATGTTGATCTTATTATTTTAAAGGCTAATCAATCTAGCTGTCATAATTTACACAAATAAGACCACCTGAATTCAAAACGAAATGATAATAGTTTCTTAGAAATGCATCCATCAAGAAATTGTTCTGACATAGTCATTTGTTTTAGAATAAATTGGACACTATGGTGTCATTATAATTTCTATAAGGTGTCTATAAGGTCTATGTACTGGCTCTTTCACGTAAATGGATCGCTAGACGTTTACTTGCTTAGATTTGGTTATAAATTGACACAAATCTAGTTGTATAGGTAAGCGCCCTTGACCTATTAAATGAAAGTGTTTTCATTCCGCGGGCGCTTTCGGTTATAACGGATGATACTTTTTTTATATTAAGAACACACCACGAGGGCTTACAGCCTAAATACTATCGTACCGTGGGTGTCGACAAGGAGGAAAGACGCAACTTGTTAATTCTGGACTTGAAGGTTTGGAGGTTCGGAGGAGAAGGAAAAACATGTGCCGGCAAGGAATTCCAGAACTTGGAAGTCCTCGGGACAAAAGAGCGGGCATAACCATAAGGAATTTACAACTTTGAAGTCCGGGCATAACAAGATGTTCTATGTCTGGTGACCTGGACAGTAAAAGGGTGCATTCGCTCTGTTCCCCTGGTAGATCTGTTGGGGGCAGCAGGTGGAGGAACTATGGAAGAGAGCTCCTCTGTGCAGTGCCCCTGCAGATATCTATAAAAGAGGGAGGGGTCACCAACGGCACGTCAGTAGACAAGGGATGGCAGCCTTTGGGTGAGGGTAGGGTCTCCGATGAGACGTATACCTCTCTTCTGAATGGAGTCCAGGATAGCGATTGTAAAAGCGGCAGCGGCAGCGTCACCCCAGATGTGGGAGCAGTATTCGAGGTTTGGCCTTATGTGTAAAGTATATAAGGTATAGAGATTAGCTGATGAAAAGTATTTGCGAGCCCGAAAGAGGAAACCTAATTTCCTAGCAGCCGCTTCTGCAATTGATGTGACATGTTGGTGCCAATTGCGATTTTGATCCACAGAAATGCTATCAAGTGAAAAGGGCTCATTACTTTGAATAACTTGGTTGTTCATTGTGATCTCTTATGAGATAGCAAGCAAGACTAAGATTTGGTGGAGTTGAATTGTACAAGATTTCTACTTCCCCAGTCTAATATTTTTTGGAGAACCAGAGAGACAGAACCCTCCATGACTCTGCGATTCTCATCTAATTGAGCTAAAGAGACAGGCTTAGAATATTATATACTTGAATAGAGGGTGCTGTGGTCCGCGTAACTGTGAACTAGGTTGGATGTGCCAGAGAGGAGGTCACTGATGTGGAGAAGAAACAAAGTAGGGGATAAAGCTGAACCTTGAGGGATTCCTGCATTCCTTGGATACAGTTTAGAGTAATGGCCATCCACGACAATAGAAATGCTCCGATTGGAAAGGAAATTTGCTGTCCAGGTACAGAGTTTTGGTGGTAGGCCATAGGCCGGAAGTTTATTAAGCAGCGCTGCGTGCCAGACCTGGTCGAATGCTTTGGATATGCCTATAGCGACAATCTGGGATTCACTGTGCAGTTCCATAGACTTGTTCCAAGAATGGGTGACAAAGCAAATGAGTTCGGCAGTTGATCTGCGCTGACGGAATCGATACTGCCTGTCATGGATTAGACTGTGTTTTTCAAAAAAATTAAGTAATTCAATGTTTATATACTTTTCCATCACTTTAGAGACGACTGAGAGGAGAGAAATAGGCATGTAGTTGCTAGGAAGCGCTTTGGTTCCTTTCTTGGGGACGAATTGTACTCGAGCCGTTTTCCATGCCTTTATTGTAAGATGTCTGAAACAAACGAATCAGGACAGGAGCAAGTTCTGATGCGCATTTTTTGGGAACAATTGATAAGATCTCGTCAAGGCCGGAGACTTTCCTGGTAATAAGAGAAGAGAGCATCTTTCGTACCTTTTTAGTTTTGAAAGTGATATCCGTCTTTTTATGCGCGAAATTGGGGACTGTTGGTGGTTGAAAATTTGGAGGTGGGTTGAGAGTATAATTGCCGGCGAACAACGAGGCAAAAAGTTCAGCCTTGCCCAGGGCGGTAGAAACAATTTCATCCCCTGAAACAAGATGTAGGAACGTGCTCTTGCAGAAATTATTCTCAATAGATTTAGCAAGAGTCCAGAAGGGTTTGCTGCTGTTGGAGCTTTAGAGGACTTTGTTTTTGATGTGGTTATTAAACGAGTTTTTTGCCTCACAAAGAATGCGGACATAGCGGTTACTTGCGTCGTTGAATGCTTGACGGTTTTGTTGACTGGGATTGTGTAGAAGCGTTTTGTGAGATTTGACCTTTTCAAGTCTGGCCTTGTCACAGGATTTAGAGAACCAGGGCTTTTGAGTGGCTGAAGAGGTTTTCTGTGTACGTGGAATAAATAACTCCATGCCAGCTTGGATAATTTGGGTGACGTTTTGTGAGATATCAGAGGGGTCAGGATGATGACGTGAGTGCGTATACATGAATGTATTTGCGCTCACGTATGTGTGTGAGTGGATATGTATGTAATATATTTTTAATATCTATTTTTAGTAATCAGCCAGGTTTAAGGGAGATAAAAGAAATAAGTTAAAACAGCTTGTTAGATTAGCATTTATAAGAAAGGTTTTGCCATTGTGAGAAGCAAGGTCAAGTGCATCTTAGTTCTTTTTAAAGATTGGCAGTGACTGAATGAGCCAGTTCTTAAAGTCAAAACTCCAATCAAAAAAAAAAAGGTAACACTAGTGTTTTTTGGAAATTAGCTGCTCTAATCAAACCGGCTATTGTCCCAAAAAATCTGTCTCAAAAAATAAAAACGCTTTTTTAATTAAATTTGATACACATGTAGCAATTATATAGAGGGTTTATGGGGTGAAGAAGATTTAAGCGAATTGTATCACAGTTCGCTAAAAAGCGTTGGCTACCCCGGACTTTTCATTTTACTCACGTAATTTCGGTAGTGTTCAGGTTAGCAGGCAGTGTATTAGTGTGAATGTAAAACAACATACTCTCCTGTTTTTCACTCATAGAAGTGAAAAATTTACTTCTCCCTTTTGTCCAACTAAGTTTTAAAGCTCTTGTTGCTTGAATGTCAAAGCACAAATACTTACACTCTAATTTAAATATGCACATGGCTTGATCAAATAAAGTGGAGTTCATTAGCAGTGAGAAGAAGGTACATAGTTGGAAACAAAGTTTTTCATGTTAGAGTCTGCAGATGTGTAATAGGAATAATATATAGCCGAGTTTTTGCTGAGTAATGCGGATTATCTCGTCCTTCTTTGGCAATGTGTGAATCGTGTAGTGAGAGATTTGCCATTTGTAGCCGCTAATGGGCGGGCAAAGCATAAAGGCTGCCGGACCGTCCAATGCACAAATCCTATTTATGTGCTGGGCACTTGGAAAATGATGGAAAAGCTCGAAGCGGAGGCGGAGGTGGCGGCGGCGGCGTGCTGCTAGTGGTGCCCAGGTAATGTGATTGAGCACTTGCACATCCAGCGCCGCATGTCTCCACTGCCTGACTTTAAAAGGACCACGGATGGACACTCTAGTGCTGTCACTTGCACTGTAAATCGGATTTGCAGAAGAATTAGAGGATTTAATCTCATGCCTGCATGCCATTTTCCTCTCCATGTACGTTCTGAATGCGTTTACTTTAACGACATTTTTCTTTCAAAGTGTACTGTTAGGTGTTTCACTGTATTTACAGATTCCTATTTATTACAATGCTGTTATTTAACTTTAAAATAAATAAAAAAACGCAGTGCATTTTCATAAAAATATTTTTATTGGCAAATATGTTTTTTTTTTGAGAAAGCAGGCATCAAGTTTGCCTAGCAGTATAACCTGTATAGGCAAAACATAATGTACCATATTTCATCAAAATAACTTTATTGTTTGAAAATGTACAAAAATTTTCTGAAAATAAGCTTAAAATATTCCCAAAACAACTGGTTTCCCGGCCAACGAGCTATTCAAATTTGAAGCATTTAATGAAAATTCGCTACCATAACGCACTTGCTGCATCCAGAGTTACTTTTCTTACAAACATGCATTATATTTCATTTTAGAATGCAAATATAGCCTATGTGGTAGAAACAATGTACCATATTTTATCAAAATTACTTATTGTTTGAAAATGTACAAAAATTGTCTGAAAATAAACTTTAAATGTTTCCAAGAAAACTGGTTTCCTAGCCAACAAACCTTAGGTTAATAGCAAATTGCGTTATCGAAAATTGAAAACTCGCTACCAAAACGCACTTACTGCGATTTTTTTTTACAAAAATGGATTATATTTCGAAAAAAATGCAAAAATGCAATAATACAAGGGTGTTCGAAAAAACAATTGTAAGGATTGTATGGACCACCATGTGACTGTCAAAATATTTTTATAAGATGCATCTTAAGACACCCTATAATTAACGTATACAATTTTTTTCTCGTATCTTGTATAATAACAATTACTGTCGAAATGCTGTATATATGTAAACAGACAAAAACTGAAAGTAAACCCGGATATCGATTCTAGGGTGCCTAGTTTGCGCTCATTTGAAGAAATCTTTTTAAAATTCAAAATATAGGCTCTCCTCATTAACGAACTTTTTCTATAAAATTAGCTAAAAATTATAGACCGTTAAACCAAAAACTTAAGCGTCTATTTGAAATGAATTTTCTGTAAATATTTTAGTAAAATAAAGGACAATGACGGTTGAGGCGGAAACCTGAGAGTTTGCAGAACACTCTTCTAGCGACATTTTCTTAACGTAATCCATATTTGTTTCAGGTTCTATTCCTACATGTATATGACACTTATTTTTTAGTTTTTAATTTTATCAGACGACAAGATGGAGTCTCTAACATGGATCCACGTTAGAGACTCCATCTTGTCGTCTGATAAAATTGAGAACAAAAAAATAGGCGTCATTTACATTCACCATCTGATTACTTCAAGTCTTGTGAGGTTCCTGCTTTCTTGTTTTATGGAGTTTTAGTTTGGAATCCTGAAGACAACGGAGGAAAAAACAAACTTTGGCAACAATTCATCTAGCACTTTTCTGTAACTGAGTCAGGAATCAGTCTCAACTTCTGAATATGTCTAAATAATGGGTCGAAATGCGTAGGGTTAAGAATAAAACAATTGTCTGGTAGTGAAAGCCTTTTAATTTTTCCTTAATCATGTCAAACCTAGACGTTATGACGTTCAGAAATAATTTGACGTTTCAAATCGCGACTTTGACGTTTCGAGGAAAACCCTATAACTTTTTGTCTTTTAACTAACAGGCCTAAATTTTGGTACCTGTGTCACCATTTATAATACAAACACGCGTGCCCAATTTGGTTGCCTTTACTTTGTTATTTCCGGAGATATAATTTTTTCCGAAAGAAAACACAACATTTTCTGGGAAAATCTGGACCGGTTTTTCTGGCTAACAAACTTATCCAAGCCACTTGCAAAAGGAACGTACTTACCAAATTTGATCAAAAGCCTATTATTTTTTGAGTTATCGGTGTGATACACACACAAATGCGAGGCCGTGTCAATAAGTCCGTGACTTTTTGAATTTCCCGCCTCCTCGCAGGAAGGACAACACTGCTCCTGTCAACAAGCATATGTCAGTTGACTCTCGTCAAATTTTGAACAAGTTGCGTCATCTAGTTTGTGTCAGATAGCCATTGAAAGCAGACAATATCTTGAGTAACAACGAAAATGGAAAAAGGTGAATTTCGTGAGCTCACAAACATTATTTTTTGCGAAAAAAACATCACTCAAACCAAGACTAAGCTTGATAATTACTATGGGGACTCTGCACCATCAATTTCCATGGCAAAAAAGTGGTTTACTGAATTTCGTTGCGGCCGTAAGAGCACAAATGACGCCAAACCTTCTGGACGCCCAGTTGAGGTCGCTACACCCGAAACAATTGAAAAATTTCGCGATATGGTGTTGGCCGATCGGAGATTGAAAGTGCAGGACATTGTGGAAGCCATAGGCATATCATATGGCTCAGTGGTTTCGATTTTGCATGATCACTTGGGTATGAGAAAGCTACCGCAAAATTGGTACCGCGTTTGCTCACAATCGACTACAAACGCAATCGTGTGACAACTTATAAGGAGTGTTTGACGTTGGTCAACCGCAATAGGGACGAGTTTTTGCGCCGTTTCGTAACCGCGGATGAAACATGGATTCGCCACAACACACCAGAGACCAGGCAGCAGCCATAACAGTGGGTTTATCCGTGCGAATCGACGCCGAAGAAGGCCAAGGTGTGTTTGTCTGCCAATAATAAGTCATGGCGATCGTGTTTTGGGATGCATGCGGTCTAATCCACATTGATTACGTTCAACAGGGAAGAACAATCACTGGCGAATATTATACCAATTTATTGGACCGATTCAATGACGACTTGAAGAAAAGACGACCGCATTTGGCCAAGAAAAAGTTTATTTCCACTAAGACAATGCAATGGTGCACACAGGTGTAGTCGCTATGGCGTATTTGCATAAATTGGGCTACGAATCGCTCCCTCATCCGCCCTTTTCTCCGGATTTAGCCCCAAGTGACTATTACTTGTTTCCAAATATAAAGAAATGCCTCGGCGGAAAGAAATTTGACTCCAATGATGAACTCATCTCAGAAACAAATACCTATTTTGAGGACCTCGATAAATCTTTTTTTTTGGAAGGAAAGGAATAAAAAAAATTGGAAAAACATTAGACGAAGTGTATAGAGAGACTATGTTAAAAAATAAAATGATTTTTTATTAAAAAACCTGTGTTTCATTCAAAAAGTCACGGACTTATTGACCTGCACGCGTATATATATATATATATATATATATATATATATATATATATATATATATATATATATATATATATATATATATATATATATATATATATATATATATATATATATATGTATATATATATATGACCTTTTTAACTGACATTGCTGATATGGGTTCCAGGGGCGCCCATTCGCGCTCATTTGAAGATATTTTTCGAAGTCATCGCATATACCTCTATATTACCTCTCTAAAACGGCGTCCGACGAATATTACGAAATTTTTGTTTGTTAACAATCTCTTTGATATGGGTATTAAATGAAAGGAATAAAAAAAATTGGAAAAACATTAGACGAAGTGTATAGAGAGACTATGTTAAAAAATAAAATGATTTTTTATTAAAAAACCTGTGTTTCATTCAAAAAGTCACGGACTTATTGACCTGCACGCGTATATATATATATATATATATATATATATATATATATATATATATATATATATATATATATATATATATATATATATATATACGCGTGCAGGTATATATATATATATATATATATATATATATATATATATATATATATATATATATATATATATATATATATATATATATATATATATATATATATATATATATATGAAGCATTCACAGGCCATTTAGGCCCATAGCTTGGTAATACGTTTCCATTGCTTCCTATCCAGTGCAATCGTCTTCCAGTTTTGGACTCCTTTTTCTAGCAAGTCTTGTTGTGCTGCATCAAGCCATCTTTTTCTTGGTCTTCCTCTCTCTATATATATATATATATATATATATATATATATATATATATATATATATATATATATGTATATATATATATATATATATATATATATATATATATATATATATATATATATATATATATATATATGACCTTTTTAACTGACATTGCTGATATGGGTTCCAGGGGCGCCCATTCGCGCTCATTTGAAGATATTTTTCGAAGTCATCGCATATACCTCTATATTACCTATCTAAAACGGCGTCCGACGAAGATGACGAAATTTTTGTTTGTTAACAATCTCTTTGATATGGGTATTAAATGAAAGGTCTTTACGAGTAAAATGCAGGAGGGTAGGTAGCGCTTTAATAAATTCAATATGGCTAGCTTTTTTGGTTAAGTACATCCAAACAATTAGAGCCCGTTTCAAAAAGAATTTGTAACTCCTAATGATTTTAAGAGATTTGTCGAAGTCTATATTCCTCTCTAAAATGGCGTCCGACGAAGATGACGGAATTTTTGTTTGTTAACAATCTCCTTGATATGGGTATTAAATGAAAGGTCTTTACGAGTAAAATACACGAGTGTAGGTAGCGTTTTAATAAATTCAATAAGGCAAGTTTTTTTGGTTAACTACATCCAAACAATTAAAGCCTGTTTCAAAAAGAATTTGTAACTCCCAATGATTTTAAGAGATTTGTCGAAGTCATATCATCGATACCTCTATATTACCTCTCTAAAACAGCGTCCGACGAAGATGACGGAATTTTTGTTTGTTAACAATCTCCTTGATATGGGTATTAAATGAAAGGTCTTTACGAGTAAAATACACGAGGGTAGGTAGCGCTTTAATACATTCAATAAGGCAAGTTTTTTTGGTTAACTACATCCAAACAATTAAAGCCTGTTTCAAAAAGAATTTGTAACTCCCAATGATTTTAAGAGATTTGTCGGAGTCATAGCATCGATACCTCTATATTACCTCTCTAAAACGGCGTCTGACCAAGATGACGGAATTTTTGTTTGTTAACAATGTCCTTGGTATGGGTATTAAATGAAAGATCTTTACGAGTAAAATACAGGAGGGTAGGTGGGGCTTTAATAAATTCAATAAGGCTATTTTTTTCGATTAAGTACACCCAAACAATGAAAGTCCGTTTCAAAAAGAATTTTTAACTCATAATTATTTTAAAGATGATGATGCTAAATCACCAAATGTGTGTATTTATTCTAACATAAAAAAATCTAGAAAAACGTTCGTTAAGACCGCGCATTAGTGAGTTATAAATGTAAGAGATATGCGGTGATCTGCGGCGAATGGGAAAATACATTCAATAACTCAAAATAAATGCAGTTGCATCGACATATTCTGTCTTCGTTATCTGACTTGTTGCAATAAATATGTCGAGAGAAACATGACACCAGCCGCATTAAAAGTAATTATAATAATATTTTAACGGGACTGACGTTATTCGTAATTCACCGGTAACGTAGGGTGAAGCTAATATTTCCACTCTTTCATATAAATTGAGAACTTCTTATATTTTAAATGATGACGTAGCAGACGCTTTATGGTAGGAATTTTTACAAAAGCGGTTTCAGTTGAAACTTACTTGTTGGAAAGTAAGTTGGATTAAAAAAGTCTGGACGCTGCAAGTGCGTACAGATTTTCATAGAATATGTTTTTAGTGAATTTTATTTAAAACAAATCTAATCTAATAAGGAGATCCCGACTTTTGAATTTTGAAAAAATTCATTCAATTACCGCTAATTAGGCCCCCGAGAACACATATCTGGGGTCAGTTTCAATTTATATATATATATATATATATATATATATATATATATATATATATATATATATATATATATATATATATATATATATATATATATATATATATATATATATATAGGGTGGCGCATTGAAAACGAAACAGACCGATTTGCCTCCAGAGTTTTTTTTAAAGAAACGCTGAAACCCGTGAATTTTAATATTGAGGGGGACATGTTTTGACATAAAACTCAACTTTGTCACATAAACCCCTTAGGGGTGGTGATAACAACCCTTATATTTTAAATAGGAAACATGAGTCGAGTGTTACATCATTTGAAAGCTCCTTCTTTTCTGAATTCAGTACATAATTTTTTTTTTAAGTTTTATCAACTTGTTCAAAAATTATTCACAGTTGAAGTTGCAAGAGCGTATTTCATTCATTGTGATAAGAAACGCACCTATTAGTCAATTTTTCGTTAAAAAAATCTAAAAACAAAACCAAACGTTCAAAAATGTTTATTCAGTTAAGTAAGTGTTCAAATTATTGACCACCAGCTTCCATACAAAAGTACAAATTTTGTTCAAAACGAGCTCTGACGTTCTGGAGCATTTGTGGAGTTATTAGACGGCATTCTTCAATAATGCGTCGTCGTAATTCTTCCAGAGACTCCGGTTCTGTTGCGTAAATTCTACTCTTTAAATGGCCCCATAGAAATAAGTCTAAAGAGGCTAAATCCCGTGATCTATGGGGCCACTCCATAGCACCTCTACGCCCAATTCATTGTCCTGGAAACTTTCTGTTCAAAAAGTCCCTAACACGTTGTGAAAAATGCGGAGGAGCTCCATCTTGTTGAAACACTAATTGATTTTCTGGATAGCGATCATCATTTTCAACACTGTCAATTAGTAGAGGGTAAACGATATATTTTAGTAACTTCAAATTCGTTTCGCCACTCAAATTGCCATCAAGAAAATTTGGTCCGATTAAACGGTCTCCAAAAATGCCAGTCCAGACATTCAATTTCTGTGGAGTTTGAGTGTGGACTTCGTGAAAATTTCTTGGATTATTATCTGCCCAATAAAGACAATTATGACGATTGACCGTAGAGTTTAATAAAAACGTACACTCGTCTGAAAAAGATATATTGAACAGAAACTTCCCGTTATCAGCTATTAGTGCAGTCATAACTTCACAAAATTCCAGCCGCCGATCAAAATCATCTTCATTCAGTTGTTGTACAAGATGAATTTTATACGGGTGAAATTTATGATGCTTCAATATTCGCTGAATAATTCTTCTTTTGATGTTTGAAACAGTGGCCAATTTCCTGGTGCTCAAAGTTTGGTCCGCAGCAATTTGTCCTAAAACTTCAATCTCAGTAGTCTCATTTCTAACCGGAAATTCACGTTCAGGATCCGGTTTTTTTGTTGGCTACTGAACCACTTTGTCGAAACTTCGCAACTAACTCCAAAATGTATTTTCTGTTATCATGCCTGTTCGGATGTCGCTCATCAAACAAATTAGCGGTACGGTTAGCACAGTCATCGTTTTTGAAAAAAAGAGTAATTATTTCAACTTTTTCTTCTACAGAATACACCATTGTGAAATTAATTTTCGGTAGTACTATCAAGTATCAAACCGAAAGATAAACTGAAATAATAAACCGCATTTCTCTCATTCCGATATGAAATGTTCTGATAGTCATTTTGTTTTGGTTTACAAACCAACAAAACATTGGTTGTCACCACATTTCTTTTCGGAATGAGTGAAATGCGTTTTTGCATTTTCAACTGCGAATAATTTTTAAACGAGTTGATAAAACTTCCAAAAAAATTTGTGTGCTGAATTCAGAAAAGAAAGAGCTTTCAAATGATATATCACTAGACCCATGTTTCCTATTTAAAATATAAGCGTTGTTATCACCACCCTTAAGGGGTTGATGTGACAAAGTTGAGTTTTATGTTTCTTAAAAAAAATCTCTGGACGCAAATCGGTCTGTTTTGTTTTCAATGCGCCACCCTATATATATACATATATATATATATATATATATATATATATATATATATATATATATATATATATATATATATATATATATATATATATATATATATATAACACCGATAACTCAAAAAAAGGTCCGATTTTGATCAAATTTAAGTAAGTAAGTACCTTCTTTTTGTCGGTAGCAAGGATAAGTTCGTTAGCCAGCCCTGCTCAGTTGAAATAGATGAAACAATGATTTGTTTTAATTAGTCAGACGGATTCCCCCGGTTAGTATCAGTTCTGAGCTGACCCTAAATTGAATGGAATTTCGACCACGAAATTATTGAATGCCTCAAATTTGAATAGCTCAGTTTGCTATTAACCTATAAGGTTCGTTGGCCAGGAAACTAGTTTTTTCGGCAACATTTTAAGTTTATTTTCGAAAAATTTTTGTACACTTCCAAACAGTAAAGTAATTTTCATGAAATATGGTACATTCTTTATACTATATTGGTCATACTGGTAACCAAATTTGATGTATGCTTTCTTAAAAAAATACATATTTGCTATTTAAAATATTTTTATGAAAATTCACATTCATAACGCACTTGCTGCGTCCAGACTTTTTTTTATAGAAAGGCATGACATTTAGTAGATAGTGTAACATTTATAGTAAAAAAGTTTTGGTTTTAATGCTAAATATGTTTTTTTTAGAAAGAGATGAAATTTAGTATATACTGTAAGCTTTATAGTAGAAAAAATGTGCTGTATTTCATCAAACTAACTTTTGTTCGAAAAAGTACAAAAATTTTCCCGAAAAACTAGTCCGATTTTCCTGGCCGACGAACCTATTTAAGTGATTTACACAAAAAACCAGCCCAGCCAAGAGATAATTATTGAGAGAAAGCTTTTTGACAGAAATTTAAAAATTGTTTACCCCCATGAAGATTTGCAAACAATTTGTTTAATGAATATACGCCATTTTTTACACAAATTGACTAAATAATCACACAAAAAAATACATTACGAAAATTTCTATAAAAAAAAATTTGCTAAACAAATCTTTCTCACGAAAATTCAAAAACATTTTTTCACGTGAATTGGCAAAGATTTTTTACAATAACTTTTTATTCAAACATTTGATGAAAAAATAGGCAAAATTGTAACTATACACCCAATCTGTAATTGAATTTGGAAAAAGCGAAAATTTGAACCGTTCCTGGTAAAGAAAAATATAAGCGAAAAAATGTCAATTTAATGTCTATTTGATAGACTACTTTATACCTACAAAGTGATTCTGTGAATAAAGGAGATTATTATTACTATTAATATTATTATTCTCATTAACTAATCATATTTTAAGGTCACAAGCTGAGACCTGAGGCCCTGAGGCCAATAAGTCTCATGTCCTTCTTGCTAAAAACACGGGAAAAACTGCTGGACCGGCACATTAGGGGCGGTGTACTGGAAGCATATCCCCTACACTGCGGACAATATGCATACAGAGCAGGAATCTCAACAGAAACAGCACTGCACCAACTGGTGCTGAAACTGGAGAATACCCTGGAGAACAGGAAGGTGGCGCTGGAGTCCTTCCTAGACATAGAGGGGGCCTTCAGCAACACCTCATTTGGATTGATTCTGGCAGCTGCAGGTGAATCGGTTACCTGCTCAGGGCCAGGGCGGTGTTCACTTTACTCGCGGGAGCGACTCTGCTGGTGGTGGTCACGGCGGGGTGTCCGCAGGGGAGCGTTCTGTCTCTCTTGCTCTGGTGTCTAGTCGTGGACGACCTGCTAGGGAGGCTCTCGGAAGGGAGGTATGAGGCACAGGTCTATGCGGAAGACATTGTCATCATAGTCCGAGGAAAGGTTATACAATCAGTGTGGGAGCGCATGCAGACAGCACTGAAAGTAGTGGAAAGGTGGACGGTTGGCCACGAGCTCGGGGTGTTCCCCAAAAAAGCAATCGTCATACCGTTTACGAGGAGGAGGAAGTGGGAGAGCCACAGAACTCCCACTCTATACGATAGGAACATTCAAATGGCCATGGAGGTAAAATATCTTGGGGTCGTATTGGACTCTAAGCTAACCTGGAATGGTCACGTTGAAAAAATACTGCGTAAGGCAGTCATGTCCCTAGGCGGCTATATGGAAAACCGTGCGGACTAAGACCTAGTATGGCTGTACACAAGGGTGGTCAGACCATCGTTTACAAACGCGACACTGGTCTGGTGGCCTAAGGTGACACAATCCAGTGCCAAACAAAAACTGGGAAGATCCAAAGGATGGCTTGCCTAGGCATCACAGGGGCCATGTCTTCAACCCCAACACACACCCCCCCACACACACACACTTAGTTATTATGGGGGAGGCCAGGCTACGACTATACAGACTAGCCTGCAATAGTAGACTGACGATCAACCCAGGCTTCAGGGGACACTGCAAAATTCAGGAGATCGTGAAGGAGCACATGCTTTACAGTGGAAATCGCCGACCGCGAGGCATGGCGGGAGGAGACGCCGGGCATACCACGGGTCGCGCTCGTCTGGTTCACGGACGGATCCGGCGGGAGCGTGGGAATGGGGCAGGTGGTTATTCGGAAAGAACGAGTGCAAGTCATAATATTTCCCTCGGAGCCCATGCAGCGGTATTTCAGGCCGAAATGTACGCCATCCTGCACTGTTTGCGGGAGAACAAGATGAGGGACTACACCAGCAAGCGGAGTGTAAAGTTTTCCCGGAAAAAGTGTTTAGATTTTCCGGGCTAACGAACTTATTTATGTTGTGTTGTCTTCTTTCATGGCTGCGGTCGTCAGACCATTCGCACATTTTCAATGAACTTATTTAAGCCACTTACAAAAAGAAGATATAATATGATCAAAATCGGCTGATATATATATATATATATATATATATATATATATATATATATATATATATATATATATATATATATATATATATATATATATATATATATATATGTATGTATGTATGTATGTATATGTATATGTATATGTATGTATCACACCGGTAACTATAACTCAAAAAATAATTAGCCGATTTTGATCATGTTTGGCGAATATCTTCTTTTAGTAAGTGGCTCGAGTTCGTTAGCCCGGAAAATATAAATACTTCTTTATATATATATATATATATATATATATATATATATATATATATATATATATATATATATATATATATATATATATATATATATATATATATATATATATATATATATATATTCTTATATTGTAAAAATGTTATACGGCTTTCAAGTTTTGTTGTTGTTGGCGATAACGGTGACGCGAGTCTACTATCGAGCGCTACAGATACGTCACTATTTGTTAGTTAACAATTATCAATTAAAATCTTCCGGGGTGGCCGAATTATACCCACGGAAATTATTTAAATTTGTTTATTATTATCTATGGTTTATTATCTATGGCGAATATAATCAAGAACATGCCAGATATTTGCTGATAGGTATCCAGATAAACAGAGACCTTAGCGAACGAGTGTTCGTCGAATAATAGAAAATTACCAAAGTTTTCGCATCGTTAAGGCAAAAATGAATAAAAGAAAACCCATTCTCAATGACTTAAATGTAAAAATTGCAGTTTTGGAATATTTTGCGGCATACCCTATGACATCCTTGAGACAAGCGACTCTACAGACAGGACCCTCGAAGAGCTCGATACATAGAATTAAATGATATATGCCCAGTTTCACAAAGCTTGATTAAATATTTAACGGCCGGTTAGTTAATCAAGGATTTAGACGACCAATCACAGACTATAAGTTAGGTTGTTGCCATGACAACCAAATATTTTGAAGCTGTGATTGGACGTCTGAAGCCCTGATAACTAACCGGCCGTTGAATATTTAGTCGAGCTTTGTGAAACTGGGCAAAAGGCTTTCATATAGGAGAAATCTCTAGTTATGTTTGGACTTGCAAACCTCATATTGACATATCTCAAATTGTGTGTCAAAAGCGGTTGGACTTGGGTAGAGGCCATTGTACATAAATTTGTCTAAAATATCGCGTAGAATCTAAAAAAGTCTGGACGCAGCAAGTTCGTTATGGTAGTGAATTTTCATAAAAATGTTTTTAATAGCAAATATGTTTTTTTTAAAGGAAAAATGTATCAAATTTGGTTACCAGTATAACCTATATAGTATAAACAATGTGCCATGTTTCATCAACATAATTATTGTTTGCAAATGTACAAAAATTCCCGAAAGTAAACTTAAAGTGTTCCCGAAAAAACTGGTTTTTGGTCAACCTTATAGGTTAATAGCAAATCGAGCTATTAGAATTTGAAGCATTTAATGAAAATTCGCTACCATAACGCACTTGCTGTGTCGCGAATTTCTTTTCTTACAAACATGCATTATATTGCGATGGAAAATGCAAAAATGCAATAACATAAGGCGTGTTCGATAAAAAAAAAACAGAAAATTTGAATCACCAACGACTTAAGGGCCATCCTGTAATTGTAGAAATATTTTTTAAGATGTAGTTCAAGACACTCTATAATTAATATATGATAACGAATATATTGAGTTTTATTAATTTTTTTACGAAAATTCGACAACAAGTATATACCATTTTACGATAAACTTTATAGCCAAGACTACTGCCAAAGCATCAGAGAAAGGGTCTATTTGAAATGAATTTTCTGGAAACATTTTAGTAAAATGAAGGAAAATGACAGTTAAAACTAAGACTTCAGGCTTTGTAAAACATTCTTCTTGAGACATTTTCTTTGTGTAGCTCATATTAGTTTCAGGTGATTGCCTAACTATTACCAATTTTGACGTTTTAAATCGGGACTTTGACGTTTCGAAGAAGACCCAAATTTCTTTTTTTTAAATGCCTATAACTTTTTTACGTTTTAACGTACAGAGCTAAATTTTGGCAGGTAACTTAAGTATAATAATATAAAGCCGCGCACCAAATTTGGTTTCCCTTACTTTGTCAGTTCTGGAAATATAAATTTTTCTCAAAAAAAAAAACACAAAATGTTCCGGGAAAACCTGGTTGGATTTTCCTGGTTAACGAACTTATCCAAGCCACTTGCAAAAGAAAGGTATTCACTAAATTTAATCAAAATCGGCCTATTAGTTTTTGAGTTATCGGTGTGAGGGTGTCCTATTTAAAGTAAATAAGTTAACATCAACACCCGGTATGTGCCACCATCTTTAAAATATTTTAGCTTTCTTGCCCTTATCGAGTTCAGTAAGCTGCCATATTTTCAAAAATTTCCAAAGTCTAATTTCCGAGAAATCGATCACTGGTGTTCGTTATGGGACGCCTGTCTACGTATATATATATATATATATATATATATATATATATATATATATATATATATATATATATATATATATATATATATATATAAGGGGATGCCATTTTATAAAAAAACATATTTTAAACAAAAACTATGAGAAATTCAAAGATACACATTTCTACGTCCTAATACATATCGTATACATATCTGACTTATCCAGCAAGCCACAGAAGAAAACATAATTATTTAATTTAGGAAGTCTATTCTTGTATAAGCTAGCTGTAAATAAATTAGATCCAGATTTTCAATAATGAAAGATATAGTTTGGATAACAGATGAATGAATTAAGTCTAGATTCAAATGTGTATTTATTTAATGCGATTAAATCTTAACCATCGAGGTGTATTCATAACACAAACATTTTTACTTGTTTAAATTTTCAAATGTTTAATAAACACACAAAAACATATGGATTTCAGGAAATTAACCATTCCCACTGAAATGCCAGAGATGAAATGATCATGTCACTGCAGCTTATGTAATGATCTGTGCTCAAATAAACATTCAAAATTCAACGATAAATTTCTCTCTACAATATATAGGATGACAACGTAAAATTGATGCAGTCCACTCAATTTTTAAGTGAATTGTCGTAAAAACAATTAGCTTATGAGGAAATAGCGGCTTATGAATGAGGAATTTGCGCATTTTTTTATTCTCCTCTTATTCAATTCTCCACAATGTATAAAATCAATTGCATTAATTGAATTTATAACCAATAGTTTTCGTGTATAAAGTATAGAAAATCAAAATAATTGTCTCCGCGCCAAAACAGAGCCGTAAACAAAGACGGCCTACTGTGACGTCACGATCCGGTATCGGCCAAACGAGTCTCGCTTACTCACACAGAGATCCTCATCTCTGTTTATGAGACTTACGTGTGCCGAATAGTTATAGCTATCAACTTATATTATTGTTAATATCTATATACTCGTATTAATTATTTTAAAAACTGTATTATAGTATGACTGCAGAAGTTGGATTTGTCCAAGGACAATCTGATAATTTACTAGCAATGTTTGCGTTTTTAGAAAACAACCCGAATTTCATGGGTGCTGAGCTAAAAGGAGTGAAAGCTGGAAGGTATGTGTCCGATATGAACCTTATTTTATCCTGTAAATATCTTTGTTGGATTTTATGTAGTAATTTCTTATAAAATATAATGCAAATAAAAGCATAACCTCAAAATGTTCTCCATTCAAATAATCTATAAGAAAAATATACACCATTTCTTCCTGATTTTCTCATCCTTAGGTACATTAAAGAATAATTTGTTGGGGGTAGTTATTATTGTGGAAGTACATTTGGGCACTATACAGCACTTATAATATTTATGTCCGGGAACTGTTATGTCTCTCGTATTCTCGTATTGTGATTCTGAATCTGCTGAAGCCATCACACAGTCACGCATTAAACTAGATTACACACAACTTACTACCTTTGAACCTTTATTATACACTAAACACCAAAACTACTTAAATCTATGATAAAACTGCTCAGAATTCGATGTAAACACAGACGAAAGCAAGCAGATGTACCGGATCGTGTCGTCACAAACTTCTTCACCAATCAGATCGCGTTTTCGCCCACACTGTCTTTTTGAATTATATTCAATATTCCAATAATTAATCACTAATTAGTGGTTCACTTTAAGGTGGGTTTACTTGTAGACATATATTTTTAGAGTATTTTGCTGTACTTTAAACACGTTTTTCATCAAAAGTAAATTATATGCAACTTCCTCATTCCGAATAAATTACTATCTATATATAGTTGGTGCTCATTTGAAGAAATTTTTTCGAAATTCATAAGCCGCTATCTCCTCACCAGCTAATTGTTTCTACGAAAGTTAATTTAATAATTGAATAGGCTGCGTCAATATATATATATATATATATATATATATATATATATATATATATATATATATATATATATATATATATATATATATATATATATAATGCTATAAACAGCAAATATAGCTTAAAAATAGAAACCTTTTGTGGAGAAAAACGAGTCATGTATATAAAATTTATGCATCCTGAAATTTAACTGCACACTATGGTTAATATAAGAGAGTGTTGGATATTTTGGTGAAATAATAAATAATATTGGAATCTACAGAATAGAACACAATGCGTTGGGTTTACTTATTATACAATTTTTTTGGTTAAGAAAAATATTTTTATATGGACGAAGTGAATAGATGTAATGTATGTATAGACAGATTGTATTTAGAAGATAAGGTTAAAGGTAAAAATTATTGTGATTGAATTCAAAAAGGCACAAAATGTTATCAGTGAAACGTTGATACGGTTTTTTGCTTGATAAGCAGTTTGGACAATAGCGAGGTAGCGTGCTAGTGAGCTCTGTCGCACAGCCTGTGTTAAAAAGAGAGAGGCGTTTTCAGTTTTATAGAAGCGAACATTTTTAAAGTAGGAAGTGTGTGATTATTCAGGGGCATTCGAGATAAAACCGCCAGAATGTGAGGTAACAGTGTAATTTGGTTTCGAAGTTTGAGTGTGAGAAGGGCAGGAAATAGTGTAAATTATTAAATCCCTGTTTGACTGCCAAAAAAGGGTAAAGTGATGATTTTTTAAAAGAAAATTAGCCATTGTATTGCTAGAATGTAAATGTAATGATTACGTTTTGAACTGCGAGAGTGTTAAGACAAAAGTTTGGGGAAAGAACTTTTAATTAGGAAAAGATGGTTTGTTCAGTATAATTTGCACGCGAACTAAACAATTAGAAAAAATAGTAAAGATCAGCGGTATATGGATATTAACAAGATAATGGTAACCAAGATAGAAGATAATCTTCAGTACAAAGGGCCATTTGTGTACAGATGGGATCCAAACCAAGAAGCCGGAAAAAATGTGCGAATGGTCTGACGACCGCAGCCATGAAACACGACAACACACACACAAAGTCCATTAAAAATAAGCTATATAATAATTAATTTACACAATGTAATGGTGGAAATAATAAAATCCTATATAGACTGTCCACTAGCGAATAATCCAAATCTCCAATGAAGAAGAAATTAGATACATATTAAGCAGTAAGTCCATTTTGTAAATATTGCAACGATAAATGTGCAGATTTCTACATTGTATATTTAGTTTTAAGGATTTTTTTACATTGATGATTTTTGTGTATATTTATAACATTAATGGGGATATTCTTGTAAAGGCCGAATTAATAACAAAGTCATAGAATATAGGGTGATTCATTTGTTACAACAAGATTTTAATTTGTTTGATTTATTAACATCGATTAATATTTTTTTATGTAATACTTTGTCCCTATATTAGGGTAGAAATTGGCCAGGGCTGACAATTTATTCACTCACTTAGTGTTGAAAGGCTGGCTACTATAGCCGTATTACTTTTAAAGTGTATTTTCGCTGCAATTAGTATGTCGTACTGAAGAGCTCTAATGAGAGCGAAACCGGTCTACGGTTCTTATTGTTGCGAAAATGCATCTAGCCTTACATACTTTGTCCCTATATTAGGGTAGAAATGGGCCAGGGCTCACAATTTAATAAATTGTTAGTTGGTTGTATACAGTCTCTATTTTTTAACACTTTGTGTTATTTGGACCTGCCGTGACAACATACTACTTGGTTCCGCAACTAGGTGGCAACACGCTCACCACTCACTTAGTGTGCCAGATCATTTCTATGAAAATTCACTACCATAACGCACTTGCTGTGTCCAGACTTTTTTTAATGCATTGCATACTTTTAAAAGTTGCGAAACTTTTGCGCCTTTACTCTGCGCACTTTTGATTTATTTCTGTGGATTGCCAGCTAACAAAGTTAATTATTTTCTTCGGTTATATAGAAACAACATCAAAAGCTAAAAAGGTCCAGGCGGACTACTAGAAGTTCATTGATTTAAACTACATTGTGGAAGGAAATATGATGCGACAAGTCGGGTAACGCTGGAATAGATGAACCTAAAGAAAGACCTAGAGCGCAAAAGACAGAGACAGACATAATGTTAAGGGTAAGAATGAGTGGACCGTGACCGAGTACTGCTAAATAATGCAAGAAACAGTGGTAAAGTGCTAGTTAGAATGAAACTACTGTAACGAGTTCGGGATGCATGCACTTACTCTGCTGGGAATGACCACGGTTTAAAATTCGAGTGTACATTGTCACACATTAAAGAATCAAAGCGCCTTCCATAGGACACTACACAAATAACAATCTGAATGTGCTGGAGAGCTTTAGCTAACAGGTTGCTTTCTTCTATGATCGAGTTTAACTCAACTTTAGCAGCTTTATCAATATTCAAAGTAATGGCGGCGAACTGTCATGAAACTATACTTACCTTATAAATTCTTCACGCAGAAAATGCGTTATGGTAGTACATTTTCATAGAAATGTTTTTAAAGGCCAATATATCTTTGTTTTTTTTTTAACAGAGGCATTAAATTGAGTTAACAGTATAAGTTATTGGTAGAAACGATGTAGCATATTTCAACGAAGTAACTGTATAAGTACAATTTGAAGAACCCGATTCATCACAATACAGTTTTTTGACCCGACGATCGTTTCGCTAACAAAGTTAGCGTCATCAAGGGGATGAGTAAACTAAGTTTTTTTGGATACAGAAGGGGGAAATGCTCATGCAGACCCCATTCACGGCCCCGTAGGTGCCGTGGGATATCGAGGTACTGTGAGACTGTACTCACTAAAACCCCCTCTCTAGAAGTACCGGACCTTAATCCATACCTCCGTCGGAAAGATTACACACAATGACTTTTTGTGTATGAATGTTTCCATTCTGATTTTGGCGCGGGGGGCGTTAGCGGGTAAGTATAAGCTTTGGACGCTTATGCTTATGTGGAAGTTACTCGTCGTAGTCGGTGGCACTACGAGGAAGAGCATTTGGGTGGGAAGCGGCTTTTGCGAGATGAGTTGTGGATAGTTGAGTTATAAACTTAAGTATCGAAGGCATTTCCAGATCAGAGTGAATCTAACTGTTTCGGACAAACCTTGGCGCTCCAGTAACCATTCTCAGAATTTTGTTCTGGATGATTTGAAGGGTCTTGATGTGTGTTACTGCCACGGTGGCCCATGCAGGTGATGCATAGGTCAAGGCTGGCCGGATAATGACTGTGTACATGAGCAACTTATTGTTCATGGACAATTTGGAATTTCTATTTAGAAGTGGGAACAGCTTCGAGATGAACATCGAGGCTTTTTTTTGGGCGTGTTCGACATGGGGGCGCCATGTTAAGTGTTTGTCGAGGAAAACCCCGAGGTATTTGGCGGAATCTTGCCAGGAAATTAGACGGTTGTCTAATGAAACGTGTTCGTGAGGTGTGTGTCTCCTCTTGGAAAATAGGACAGCTGAACATTTATCGGGGTTTATGGCTAGAAGGGATTTCCTATACCATGATTGCAGCTCGACTACGGCGGTCTGAAGTCGTTAGGTTATTATCCTCGGCTGAATGGAGCTGCTGAGGATGGTAGTGTCGTCTGCGTACAGTGCGTATGTCACGTTTAGGGGGGCTGTCGGAATGTCTGCGACAAATATATTGTACAGCAGAGGCGAGATAGCAGAACCCTGCGGGAGACCAGCTGTGGCTGGGTACGTTCTATATCTGCCTCCCAGATGTTTGACCTGGTACGTCCTCTGTTGCAGGTATGACCTGATTATCAGAATCAGAGGGAGAGGATAATTAAATGATAGAAGTTTGTTTAGGAAGCCCGCATGTCAAACCCTATCGAAGGCTTGAGCAATGTCAAGAAATATTGCACCAGTTGACTTGTTTTTATTAAATCCTGCGGTGATGTTTTCCACCACACGAAGGACTTGGTCTGTGGTGGAGTGCTGGTGTCTGAAACCGAATTGCTCATCCGGGAGGATATGATTTTCTGAGGTGAAAGAAGCTAGCCTTTTCTGAATCAATTTTTCGGCGATTTTGCCGATGACTGGTAGCAGGCTAATGGGCCTGTAGTTCTGAGCGTACAGCGGATCTTTGCTGGGTTTCAGGATATTGATAATGTCGGCAAGTTTCCACATGTAAGGAAAATGTTGAAATCCCAGCATGGCATTCATAATCGTAACTAGGAATACCACGGCTTTGCGGGGGAGGTTTTTCTGGGCTACGTTGAAGATTCCATCGCATCCCGGAGCTTTCCTATTTTTTAATGATCTGATTATTTGGGAAACTTCTTCGAAAGTTGTGGGCTCGATAGTTGTGTCTGGGGTGGCACGAAGCGCACTCCTGACGTATCGGTGCGTTCTTGCTACGTGCGACAGATCAACGTTGTTATAATTCGGGCTGAATTGCAACTACAGATGATCTGCGAATTATTATTAACATAACAGTTCGAATAATGGACTACATAGTACCGGACCTACTCTATTCATCGAAACATTTTTGTTCAAATTTCTGACGATATATATATATATATATATATATATATATATATATATATATATATATATATATATATATATATATATATATATATATATAAATAGAGACTGTATACAACCAACTAACAATTTAGTCATCTAGCCTTACATACTTTGTCCCTATATTAGGGTAGAAATAGGCCAGAGCCGACAATTTTCTAATAGTTAGTTGGTTGTATACAGTCTCTATTTTTTAACGCTTTGTGTTATTTGGAGCTGGCGTGACAATACACTACTTGGTTCCGTAACTAGGTGCCGGCACGTTGCTTCGTGTTTTGCCACTCACTTATTGTTGGAAGGCTGGCTACCTGGGCATCTCAGGCGCTATGAGGACGACACCCTCAGCCGCGCTAGAGGTCCTGTTGATGCTGCCACCGCTTCCCATCTGTGACAGAAGGGAGGCGATGACGTCGCATCTCAGAATGCGAGACGCAGGAAACTGGTGCAGAGAGGCAGCAGTAATAGGGCATGCAAAAGTCGCCAAGGAGGTGGAAAAGGAAATTCCCATTTCCGCCATAAAGGTGCGGGATGCCGAGAATGATATTAGCTTGACTAGGCCATACACCCTCAGGATCCCCAGTAGGGATCAGTGGAGGGAAAATGAGGTTGAATTCCAGCCAGAAAGCCTGGTCTGTTTCACCGACGGATCACGGCTGGAGGACCAGCAATCCTCCGGGGCAGGAATATACATCGAGTGCCTGGGGGTGCGCGAGAGCTATTCCTTGGCGCATATACCACGGCATTCGAAACAGAGGTGTACGCTATCCTGTATGTGGCCAACAGACAGGATGTGAAGAGGAGTGCCGAGAAATGTGTGTACATCTGCTCGGACAGCCAGGCAGTCCTCCGGGCAGTCTGCGCGGCCAGAATCAGGTCGACACTGGTTCGGGAGTGCGCTGACGCCCTCAGAGAGTTAGCCAGGACAAAGGAGGTATAAGTAGTGTGGGTTCCGGGACACTGTGGCGTGGCGGGAATGAGGTCGCGAATAATCTCGCAAGGCTTGGTTCTCGGCGGCCGTTCTGTGCCCCGGAGCCAGCCATAGGTATAAGTAGGAAGTCGGTCTCCGTCGCCTTAGACAGGTGGAGGAAGCAATGAAGAGGCACTGGGGGGTCGGTTGGTGGCTGAAGGCAGGCGAGGGACTTCGTGGAGGGGCTGGACAGAGATAAAGCTGTCTGACTACTCGGAAGGAGTCGACCTACGCTTTGCCGCATCCTTGGGGTGCTCACAGGCCATTGCGCCCTTAGAAGACACATCATATTGATAGGCGTAGAGAGGGATCCCATTTGCCACGAATGCGACGAGGATGAGGAAACGTCCTACCACTACCTGTGCGAATGCGAGGATTTTGAGAGTCTTCGAGCAGAATTGTTCGGATCGAGGACTCTCTGGAGGAATCAGGTAAGTACCGTCCAATTGAAGACCGTTGCGGCCTTGATTTCGAGGTCGAGGCGGTTTGGCGACGGAACCGAGGAGGAGTAGATCATGGTTGCTGGGTTGCTGGGGTTGGAAAAAGGCCCATGGTGGCCTACTTGCTTGGCGTCGGCCTCCCCACCTCTGCTACTACTACTAGCCATATTACTTTATAAGTGTATTTTCGCTACAATTAGTATGTCGTACTGACGAGCTCTAATTAGAGCGAAACCGGTCTACGGTTCTAATTGTGGTGAGAATGCATCTCGCCTTACATAATTTGTCCTTATATTAGGGTATAAATGGGCCAGGGCTGACAATTTACTAAACTGTTAGTTGGTTGTATACAGTCTCTATTTTTTAACACTTTGTGTTATTTGGAGCTGGCGTGACAACATACTACTTGGTTCCGCAACTACGCGGCGGCACGTTGCTTCGTGTCCTACCACTCACTTGGTATTGGAAGGCTGGCTATCATAGCCGTATTACTTTATAGGTGTATTTTCGATACAATTAGTATACCGTACTGACGTGGTCTAATTAGAGCGAAACCGGTCTACGGTTCTAATTGTGGTGGAATTTCGAAATTTTGTGTATTAATGTCGTTGAGCTGAAAATTTTTCACAATTCATCAAAATCAGTCCAAGGGGTGCGAAATTATAGAGGTGGTCCCTAAATCCGTTGTCACCTGTTACAATAAGAACTCAATTTAGAATGAATTCAAAACGGTACAGAATGGCTGTAGGGAGATTTACATTTTTAAATTTATAAGTTTCGCAAGTTCCATTGGTGCAAACGAAATTCGGCCAAAGCAAATAATTCTTCTATATTTTGAAAGGGTGTATATATAATTGTGCTAGAGATTTATTTTCTTACATTCTTTCAGTAACAACAAGATCCTGTTGAATAAGGCTAATAAATGGACCGTGCTAATGGCCAAAATTGAATGATCCGTCTTGTTTTTGTTAACGCAGATACCGGGAGCTCAGTTTCAGGCCGAACCTGAACAACAGCGACCCTGGTGCTGCCTTCTTGGCGCAGAGAGAGCGCAGATATGGTTATTTTATTTCACGACACTCCCTATCTCGCCCATAATTTGTGACGCTATGAGAATTTATGGTCTTTATTTTGTGAGCCAATTAATTAATTCCCGTCCGCCATGTTCGAGTTCTGTAGCAGAGGAAAGCAAGAGCGGGCCCCATTATCCAAGATTGCGACGGCTTATAGCGCGACACTGCCTATAAATCTCATTCGGGATTCTAATATTCGCCGGCTGCTACTGCTGCCTTCAAGAAATCACAGTGGCTACAGCAGGTAGGGTTGGTTGGTGCTCCACACCGGCCGGAGAGGCCTAAGTGAAACGATCACTCGCTCAAGACTCCCAGAGCTGGACGACCAAACGGCGAGATAAGGGCGTCTGCACAGACACAGGTATCACTGCGTCATCTCACGACTTCGGTACGCGACAAGGACCCAATTATTTCTTTATTTCATATCTTAAGTCTCTATTATCTTACGGTGCACTGGGTGGGTAAGGCATCTAATTGAACATGAAAACTTCTAAGAAAATCTTTTGACAACTAGCCCATCGATTAAAATCTAAAAAATGTGCGAATGGTCTGACGACCGCAGCCATGAAAGAAGACAGCACACACAATTAAAATCTAGCCTACTAACAAAAAGTCTGGACGCAGCCAGTGCGTTATGGAAGTGAATGTTCATAAAAATGTTTTTAATAGCAAATATGTCTCTTTAATGCAAGCAGGCATCAATTTGGTCACCGGTATTACCTATATAGCAGAAAAAAAGTACCATATTTTATCAAAATTACTTATTGTTTAAAAATCTACAAACATTTTTCGAAAATCGACTTAAAATATTACCGAGAAAACACGTTTCCTAGCCGTCGAACCTTAGGTTAATAGCAAATTGAGTTATTGAATTTTGAAGCATTTAATGAAAATTCACTACCAAAACGCACTTACTGCGTCTCGATCTTTTTTTACAAGCATGCATCATATTTCGATAAAAAATGCAAAAATGCCATAAGGAAGGTTCAAAAAAATTGAAGGTATCACCAACCACTTATGGACCAGCCTGTGATTGTCGAAATAAATTTATAAGATGCAGCTCAAGACACCTATAAGTAACGTATACAATTTTTCTCATATCTTACATAATAACAATTATATTGGGCTTTACCGTAGAAATACGTCACGCTGTGTATATGCAAACAGAAAGTAAACGCGGATATGGATTCTAGGGGGCCTAGTTTGCGGTCATTTGAAGAAATCTTTTTATAATTCAAAAGACCTGGTCTCCTCATTAACAAATTTTTCTACGAAAATTAGCTAAAATGTATAGACCGTTAAACCATAAACTTACCTAAAACTACTGCCAAAGCATCAGAGAAAGGGTTTTTTTCTGCAAATATTGCAGTAAAATGAAGGGCAATGATGGTTGAAGCTGAAACTTAAGGGTTTTTTTTTGTTCCCTCAGGGCTCGTCCGCGGCCTTGCCGCCCCGATAGCACCGCAACCCTTGGTTGATTGTGCATACCCTTAGTCTTACTCCACCCATTCCAAGATCACTGTGCCTTGAACTAGTCTGCACAGCGATTGGTAGGGTGAAGTTTTATATTGCTCTGTCTCCGGTCTAGAGTGACCGTAGATCAGTTGTCTTTTCCGGTCCAGAGCTATACACTCACACAAGATGTGCTGGGCTGATTTCTCTCCCTCGCCGCAGAGTCTGCATGCGAGGTCCCCTTCGAACCGCCCCATTTTATGCAGGTGTTTCTTGACGGCCACGTGTCCCATCAAGAGACCTGTTGTGTTTCTGAGCTGTCCTCTGCTAAGGTTTAGCAGCTCCACAGCTCTCATTGAACTGGGTCCGTCAATTATTGACTTCCCATGTCTGAGCCCTGGACAGTCCGCCCAGTACACCTTGTGTTGGTTTCTGACCCAGGACTTAATGGCTCCCCTGGCAGTGCTCTTTGACACGCCCAGAGCCGGTTCTGGTCCCATAAATGGTTCTGCTGACCCTCTCTTCGCGAGACTGTCAGCTTCTTCATTGCCTTTAACCCCCGAGTGACCCGGCACCCAGATGAGGGTCACCTCATTCTGCCCAGCCAGGTCGCTCGTCTCGTCTCGGCACTCACTCACCAAACTTAAGGGTTTGCAAAACACTCTATATAATCCGTGTTTCTTTCGGGATCTTTGCTTAAATGTTGCCAATTTTGACGTCTCAAATTGCGTCTTTGACGTTTTGAGGAAAATCCCAATTGTTTCGGGATCTCCTCATTAGTGAATTTTCTTAGTGAATTTTCTTAAGAAAATTCACTAAAACAAGCACTTGTAAAGCCACGGGAAAAGTCGACGACTATATTAAATATGAAACGGTTTCAATAAGTTAGGGCAAGAACAAACAACCAGATATGCTATTCATATTGAATTAAGTCTTAAAAGTTTTCATCTCCTCTTCATTAAATTATTTTTTATACAAAAAGTCGCTGAAAAATTCATCGGAATAACAATATTCTAATCAGATAACGGTAAAGTGAAATGAGACTAAGAAAATGATAAAAAGTGAAGTCACTAACTAGGATTAGAACTCGTCATATAGGACTCGATTATCGGATGTACAGGCCCACTCTGCCACGTTCGACATGACATACTAGCAGGTATATCTGGTAGTATGTTAATTGTCTAACGTCTTTACTGTTTACACCAAACAATTTTTATTTACAATGGCTTTTTTGCTCATATTTTAATGACATGGAGGAAAGTAACGATTTATACACAGATCTAGGAGCTTGTTAGTCATTTCGTGTCGTAGTTTTCACTCACATTCGTACTCGTAGCATAATTATCAATTTTGACGTTTTAACTTTTTTAGATTTAATTAATTAAAAATTAATTCACCTGTTACTTTTTGTCTTCTCACCTAGAGATCTGAGTTTTGGTACATATGATTCTTTTTATAATAGAAACCAGCGTACCAAATTTGGTTGCCCTTGCTCTGTTATTTACGGAGATATACATTTTTTTCGGAAGAAAACACTAATTTCCCGGGAAAATCTGGGCCGATTTTCCTGGCTAACGAACTTACCAAAGCCACTTAAGAAGGTATCTACCAAATTTTATTAAAATCGGCCCATTATTTTTTGAGGTATCGGTGTGATACACACACACACACAAATATATATATATATATATATATATATATATATATATATATATATATATATATATATATATATATATATATATATATATATATATATATATATATATATATATATATATATATATATATAGGGTGGCGCATTGAAAACGAAACAGACCTATTTGCGTGCAGAGAATATTTTTTTTAAGAAACGCTGAAACACGTCAATTTTAATATTGAGGGCGACATGTTTTGACATAAAACTCGACTTTGTCACATCAACCCCTTAAGGGTGGTGATAACAACCCTTATATTTTAAATAAGGGATATGGGTCTAGTGATACACCATTTGAAAGCTCTTTCTTTTCTGAATTCAGCACAATAATTTTTTTAAAGTTTTATTAACTCGTTTAAAAATTATTCACAGTTTAAGATGCAAAAACGCATTTCACTCATTCCGATAAGAAATGTGCTGATAGCCAATGTTTTGTTGGTTTGTAAACAAAAAATTGACTACCAGAATATCTCTTATCGGAATGAGAGAAATGCGGTTTATTATTTCATTTTATCGTTCGGTTTGATACTTGATAGTACTAGAGAAAATTGATTTCACAATGGTGTATTCTATAGAAGAAAGAGTTGAAATATTACTGTTTTTTTCAAAAACGATGACTGTGCCAACCGTACCGCAAATTTGTTTAATGAACGACTTCCGAACAGACATGTTAACAGAAAATACATTTTGTAGTTAGTTGCAAAGTTTTGACAAAGTGGTTCAGTAGCCAACAAAAAACTGGATCCTGAACGTGAATTTCCGGTTAGAAATGAGACTACTGAGATTGAAGTTTTAGGACAAATTGCTGCAGACCCAACTTTGAGCACGAGAAAATTGGCCACTGTTTCAAACATTAAAAGAAGAACTATTCAGCGAATATTGAACCATCATAAATTTCACCCGTATAAAATTCATCTTGTACAACAACGGAATGAAGATGATTTTGAGTGGCAGCTGGAGTTTTGTGAAGTTATGACTGCACGAATAGCTAATAACGGGAACTTTCTGTTCAATATCTGTTTTTCAGACGAGTGTACGTTTTTATTAAACTCTACAGTCAATCGTCATAATTGTCGTTATTGGGCAGATAATAATCCAAGAAATTCACACGAAGTCCACACTCAAACTCCACAGAAATTGAATGTCTGGATTGGCATTTTTGGAGACCGTTTAATCGGACCAATTTTTTTTTGATGGCAATTTGAGTAGCGAAACATATTTGGAGTTACTAGAAGATATCGTTTACCCTCTACTAATTGACATTGTAGAAAATGATGATTGCTATCAAGAAAATCAAATAGTGTTTCAGCAAGATGGAGCTCCTCCGCATTTTTCACGTGTTAGGGAGTTTTTGAACAAATAGTTTCCAGGATTTAACTCCTTTAGACTTATTTCTATGGGGCCATTTAAAGAGTAGAATTTACGCAACAGAACCGGAGCCTCTGGAAGAATTACGACGACGCATTGTTGAAGAATGCCGTCTAATAACTCCACAAATGCTCCAGAATGTTAGAGCTCGTTTTGAACAAAATTTGTACTTTTTTATAGAAGCTGGTGGTCAACAATTTGAACACTTACTTAACTGAATAAACATTTTTGAACGTTGGTTTTTGTTTTTTTTTGTTTTTTTTAACGTAAAATTGACTAATTGGTGCAAATCTTATCGCAATGAATGAAATACGTTCTTGCAACTACAACTGTGAATAATTTTTAAACGAGTTGATAAAACTTCCAAAAAAATTAGTGTGCTGAATTCAGAAGAGAAAGAGCTTTCAAATGATGTAACACTCGACCTATGTTCCCTATTTAAAATATAAGGGTTGTTATCACCACCCTTAAGGGGTGGATGTGACGAAGTTGAGTTTTATGTCAAAACATGTCCCCCTCAATATTAAAATTGACGTTTTCTTAAAAAAATTCTCTGGACGCAAATCGGTCTGTTCCGTTTTCAATGCGCCACCCTGTATAACATATAAAAATTGAAACTGACCCTAGATATGGGTTCTAGCGGGGCTAGCTCGCGCTCAGTTGAAGAATTTTTTTCAAAATTCAAAAATCGGGATCTCCTCTTTAGTGATTTTTTTAAAGAAAATTCACTAAAACCACAAGAACGGAAATATTACCCAGCTATACTATTCAGTTTGGTTTTTAGGTGTTAACTTATACACTACTGAAATGATTTCACAGAAAGAATCTATTGAATATGCACAATAAGGCTAACAAAAACAGTAGCTGGAAATCATCATCACGCCCCAAAGGCGATGTCACCCTGTTGTCGCAAATATGATTCTCTGTTTCCAGCAGCTCTCTTTATTTTACTGTAGTTTCCACACCTCATTATTTATGCCAGGCTTTTCAGAAGTTTTCTTATTGGTCTACCTCCTGCCTTTTTTTCAGGCTTTGTCCTTCAATTAATTTTATCAGAAAATTATTGTACCAATTTGACCAAATTTTGTGCCCTCCTATATAAATTTCTTTCAGCAAGCATCTTTGCTCTCTAGCCTCTTCTAAGAAACTTTTATTCGTTTTTCTAACAGTGTATCGTGTCTGCCATTTCAGTGAATTTTCATGAAGAAAATTCATTAATAGACAGGTAGCCTTTTGGAAAATTTCTTCAAATGCGCGCGAATTAGGGCCCCTAGAACGCACATCCAAGGTCAGTTAAAAAGTTTATATATATATATATATATATATATATATATATATATATATATATATATATATATATATATATATATATATCCAACTGTAAACTCAAAAAAAGCTTCACCAATTGAAACCAAATTTGGCAATTTTCTTCATTTTGTTAATAGCCTCCTATATAAATTTCTTTCAGCAAGCATCTTTGCTCTCTAGCCTCTTCTAAGAAACTTTTATTCGTTTTTCTAACAGTGTACCGTGTCTGCCATTTCAGTGAATTTTCATGAAGAAAATTCATTAATAGACAGGTAGCCTTTTAGAAAATTTCTTCAAATGCGCGCGAATTAGGGCCCCTAGAACGCACATCCAAGGTCAGTTAAAAAGTTTATATATATATATATATATATATATATATATATATATATATATATATATATATATATATATATATCCAACTGTAAACTCAAAAAAAGCTTCACCAATTGAAACCAAATTTGGCAATTTTCTTCATTTTGTTAATAGCTTGGATGAGTTCGAAAAAAATACAAAAAACTGCTTGAAAACACAATATCTTTTTAATTACCAGAAATATTAAACTAAAACTTTACAGGCACGTACACATTGTACAATTGGTGCTGCCTGCCAAATTTGAGCACAATTGCTTCAGTAGATCTTATGTTATAACTAAATAAAAATCAATAATCTACGATGTAACCTGAAATTACCTCTAATTGGATGCCTATAATGTTAGACATCCAGAATCTGACATACTAACCCGTAAAAAAGGTGTGGTTACCCAAGGCCCGGAAATACTGATGGAAATATCACTAGATGAGATTACACTGGCCCTGAAAAAGATGAAAAATCAAAGATCACCCGGAGAAGACTGCCTGGTTTCCGATGCGATAAAGATTGGTGGTCCTTGCTTGCTCCAAAAAATCAAATCTCTTTTCAGCCTTTGTCTCTGGAATAGTACGATACCAGAAAAGTGGCACAACACCATCCTAATACTGGTCCACAAGAAAGGAGACATCTCGAACGTAGAAAATTACAGGCCGATAAGTCTACTTAGCCACCTCTACAAATTATTTACTAGAATAATTACCACACGACTTGAAAAGAAGTTGGGCTTCGTCCAACCAGTGGAACAAGCCGGTTTTGGAAGTGGGTATGGAACCAATTATCATCTCCTGAGCGTCAAAACAGTGATTGAAAAGACCATCGAATATGGCTTTTGTGGATTTTCATAAGGCTACACTGTGGAGCTGGACGCAGTGTTGCAGTCCCTACAAGCATGCCGTATTGACTATCGCTACAGCAAACTAACTTACAATATATATAAAAATGCTACTCTTGTAGTAAAACTACATGAAAACACGAATCCTATAAAAATTGGGTGAGGAGTACGACAGGGAGGAACGATGTCTCCAAAACTGTTTATCACCGTCTTGGAATATGTGTTCAAGGAGCAAGATTGGGACCAGAAAGGTCTAAGAATAGACGGCCAAAGTCTGTCAAACCTATGGTTTGCAGACGACATTGTCTTACTGGCTGACAACTTGGAAGATATTAGTGATGCTACAGGAACTTTAGGAGGCCTGTGCAACAGTAGGTCTAAAAATCAACTTTGGAAAAACAAAATTTATGTCAAACCTAGTCTCTAGTAACAACATAATTATTGAAAACTCTGAGGGGAATTGGGCCACGAGATAAGCATATCCAAAGCCAACCAAACATGCGAGATAAACACAAGAGTTGTACTCTCCTGGGCGGCTTACGGCAAACTTGGAGACGTTTTCAGAGGCGACCTTCCAATATGCTTGAAAAGAAAAGGTTTCAACCAATGTGTTCTACCGGTTATGGTCTACGGCGCCGAAACACTAACACTTACCAACGCTTCTGCCAAGAAACTAAAATTAGCACAGCGCAAAATGGAGAGGTCGATGCATGGACTTTCGTTACGTGACCACATTAGAAATGAAGAATTACGCAGAAGAACAGGAGTGACTGATGTGGTCGTACATGTGGCAAAACTCAAATAGAAGTGGACGGGACAGTGGCTCGCATACAAGATGACAGGTGGATAAAAAGATTACTTGAATGGAGACCCAGATCCGATAAAAGAGACAGGGGAAGACCACCAACTCGCTGGACAGACGACATTACAAAAAACTGGATTCGTAGCGCTTAAGACAGAAAAGAATGGACTCGATTAGGGGAGGCCTATGTCCAGCAGTGGACGCAGAGGGCTGATTGATGATGATGATGATGAATGTTAGACAAGGTCAGAGAGATAAATAAGGGTTCTGCTTCCATTGCAAACAAACTCTCCAGATTAAGTTTTAAACGGACAGGCTACGAAAATATGTAACAAGAAACAATCGGCGGGGTTGCCATTTAAGACAACCCTAATCTGAATCTGTAGATATTAAAAAAAATTAAATAATTAAAAATTATAATGAAAGTGATTCACCCCGCAGCCACCAGGACTTTTTTCTTTCTTCAATCTGAAACATAAAAGAAGCGATTAAGACAATTTCCAATTATACGGGATATTTTTTATGATTAATGTCTAATTTGACTGAGCTATTATAGATCAGGAAGCAATCTCGGATCGAGGATCTAATATCGTTTTAATTTTGTGTGCATATTTAAATTTTGAGTGGTATTTATATCGTTTATTTAGGAAAGAGATTTCGTCAGTTGTAAAAATTTTATCGCTTAAGTTTTCATATCTTGTGTCGAAGTTATTTGTTTGTGTGGGAGGTCTTTATGCAAATGTTGTATAACAATTTAGGAAGTGAAATAATGTTAAATAAAAGTCTGGACGCAGCAAGTGCGTTATGGTAGCGATTTTTTAAAAAATATTTCTAATAGCCAATGTCTTTCTTTGATGAAAGCAGGCATCAAACTTGGTTGCCTCTATAGTAGAAACAATGTACCACATTTCATCGAAATAACTTTATTGTTTCAAAATATATAAACATTTTTCAAAAGTCTGGATGCAGCAAGTGTGTTATGGAAGTGAATTTCCATAAAAATGTTTTTAATAGCAAATGCGAGCAGGCATCAATCTGATTATCGGTATAGCCTATGTAGTAGAAACAAATGTACCATATTTTATCAAAATTACTTATGGTTTCAAGGTATACAAAAATTTTCCGAAAATAAACTTAAATGTTGGTTTGCTAACCTACAAATATCACGTTAATAGCAAATTTAGTTATTGAAATTTGAAGGATTTAATGAAAATTCGGTAAATTTGCAGATTAGCTCCCGAACGCTTAAAAAAAATTGTTTTCAGAAACATTACAAGGACCCCACCTGGATGCACAAACCTCAAGAAAATTTCTTGTTCACAAAACCCCCCACCCCACCCCAAGGAAGTTACGCGACTGGGAGTGAATAGGGGTGCTGGGCGGGGTAGGTAGTAAAAAGGAAATATGAGCAGAAAATGCGAAGAAAACTGCTTGAAAGCTGTCTATTTGAAGACATATCCCCATTAAATCCTGCCTATCTCACACAGCACCCCCGTTTGCCCCAGGTCACGTCACTTCCTTGGGGGGTATGAACAAGAAGTTCATCTTCAGCACGAGGGGGGAAGGAAAATGCCTACAACGAAGCAGACCCCGCCGGTTCGAGTTGCGGCAGGGTGGGGATGGGGGGTTGGCCGTTTCGTCGTTGGGATTTTCCTTCCCCGTCGCGTTCATACAACCACCCTCGCTGCATAAACCATTTCTTGTTCATACCCGCCAAGGAAGTTACGGCACCTAGGGGAATAGGGGTGCTGTGCGAGGTAGGCAGGGTTTAAGGGGGATATGGCTTCAAGATATGAAAAAGACAGATTTCAAGCCCGTTTCATTCGAATTTTCTGCTCATATTTCCTTTTTACTACCTACCCCGCCCAGCACCCCTTCTCACTCGTGGTCCCGTAACTTCCTTGTGGGGTGTGAACAAGACATTTTTCTCGTGGTTTATGGATCCGGGGGGGGGGGGTCTTGTGGGAAGGCAGTTTTTTGGAAAGCGTTCGGCAGCTAAACTGCAAATTTACCGAAAATTCGCTACTAAAACGCACTTACTACGTCTAGATTTGTTTCTTACAAACGCATCATATTTTGATAAAAAATGCAAAAACGCATTAACGAATATGTTCTACTAAAATTAGCTAAAAAAATTATACACCCCTACTGACACCTGGTTCCGTAACTTCCTTGGGGGGTGTGAACAAGAAATTTTTCTTGGGGTTTGTGGATCCAGGTAGGTTTCTGAACAGTTTTTTGAAAAGCGTTCGGGAGCTAAACTGCAAATTTACCGAAAATTCGCTACCAAAACGCACTTACTGCGTCCAGGTTTTTTCTTACAGACGCATCATATTTCGATAGAAAATACAAAAACGCATTAACGAATTTGTTCTAATTTGTTTAGCTAAAGAAAATTATAGACCATTAAACCATAAACTTCACTAAACCCACAGCGAAAGCATCAACTTAACTAAACAGACAGTCAAAGCATCAGAGAAAGGGTCTATTTGAAATGAATTTTCTGTGAATATTTTAGTAAAATAAAGGGCAATGACGGTTGAATCTGAAACTTAAGGGTTTGCAGAACACTCTTCTTGCAACATTTTCTTTTCACAATCCGTATTTGTTTCACGTTCTTTGCCTAAACATTGCCAATTTTGACGTTTAAAATTGCGAGTTTGAGGTTTTGAGGAAAACTCCAAAATTTGTTTCTTTAACTGCCCATAACTTCTTTGTCTTTGAAGCTAGAGACCTAAATTTTGGCACCCTTTATAATACAAACACGCGCACCAAATTTGATTGCCCTTACTTTGATATTTCCGGAGATATGAATTTTTTTATAAAGCAAACAAAATTTTCCGGCAAAACCTGGTCCTATTTTCCTGGCTAACGAAATTATCCAAGCCACTTGTAATAGGAAGGTACTCACCAAATTTGATCAAGATTGGTCCATTATTTTTTGAGTTATCGGTCGGATATATATATATATATATATATATATATATATATATATATATATATATATATATATATATATATATATATATATATATATGTATATATATACATATATATATATATATATATATATATATATATATATATATATATATATATATATATATATATAAACACATATATCCTCATTAGAGAATTTTTTTAATTTTAAATTCGCTAAAATATTTATAAGAGACTTATAGTCATTAACAAATTACTGTTTGTTCTCGCAAAATGTCTACGAATTCACTTCGTCCCGGCTCTTTTCTAGTCGAAACGTTGCCTTACATCTTATGTCTCAACTTAGTTGTTCTAGTGTCCCAAACACTACGCAAACCTGGAATAAGTTTTCTTGTTTATTGCTGACAATACCCTTTGTCAGCAGTGTCCAGCACAAATCAGGTAGTTAGCTATCGATTGTAGTAGAAGTCCGGTAGCCGATGCTAGTCCATAGTCCAGTTCTAGGCTTGTAATGTCTAGGGACATTTACATTGCGGAAGCAGGAATTTATAGAGGCGTAGTGCAGCTAAATTGACTTCGAATTTGATATGAATAGCAGCGCATATGAGGCTGAATACCCAGTCCGCTGTACGCTAATGACAATTGGCTATCGTAAAAGGGATGTACGTCGGGCATGGAGAGAGCAGAACAGCCTCCCTGTGCCCTGTGTAATGGAATCAAGCATTTACATTTACGGATCTGCTGGATTAATGCAGATTTAATTAGCGGTGATGGCTCTTGGACCGTGCCCTTCTAATGTAATATCGTTATGCCTTGTCATTATATGAATATCCTGCCATAATTGTTTCATTAAGAAAGGGTTGGGTCCAGGCGCTAAAGGTTTATGTATTAGGGAAAGACACTTTTGTATCACCTGACACCATTTTAGCCCTTAACTGGTGGCGTTGTGAAACTCAACTTATGTGCCGCCAAATTAACAGTCAAAAACAAACCTAATGGATACATTTTTCCTTAACTTTTGATCATTTACTATTCATTTTGTTTTTTCGGTGTGTTTTAAAAAAAGTAATTTGAGTTAACTTTTATATATACAATGTGGAACAGCAATATGAAATAAAAGCAGTTTTTCAATTATTGTGCATATTAATTGAAAGTCTGGACGCAGCAACTGCGTTATGGTGGTGAATTTTCATAAAAATGTTTTTTAATAGGAAATATGTGTGTTCTTTTTTTAAAAAACAGACATCAAATTTGGTTACCAGTATAACCTATATGGTAGAAACAATGTGCCATGTTTCATCAAAATAACTTTATTGTTTGAAAATGTAAACAAATTTCCGAAAGTAAACTTAAAGTGTTCCCAAAAAAACTGCTTTCTTTGTCAACCTTATAGGTTAATAGCAAATTCAGCTATTTAAATTTGAAGCATTTAATGAAAATTCGCTACCATTACGCACTTGTTGCACCCGAATTTATTTTCTTACAAACATGCATTATATTTCGATGGAAAATGCAAAAATGCAACAACATAAGCCGTGTTCGATTAAATAAAAAAAATTGTATCACCAACGACTTATTGGCCACCTGTGATTGCAGAAATATTTTGTTAAGATGTAGCTCGAGACACCCTATAATTAATGTATACAATTTTTTTTTCATATCTTGTATAATAACGGTTATATTGAGCTTTATTGATTTTTCACGAAAATTCGACGTAAATTATATACCATTAAACGATAAACTCTATAGCTAAGACTACTGCCAAAACGTCAGAGGAAGGGTCTATTTGAAATGAATTTTCTGGAAATATTTTAGTAAAATGAAGGAAAATGATGGTTGAAGTTAAGACTTGGTTTGCAAAACATTCTTCTCGAGACATTTTCTTTTCATAGCCCGTATTAGTTTCAAGTTCTTTGCCTAAATGTTGCCAATTTTGACGCTTTAAATCGCGACTTGGACGTTTTGAGGAAAACCCCCAATTTATTTTTCTTTAACTGCCTCTAAATGTTTTGTCTTTTAACTTAGAGAGGTAAATTTTGGTAAGTAATTTACCTATAATGACATAAATCCGCGTACCAAATTTAGTTGCCCTTGCTTTGTTATTTCTGGAGATATAAATTGTTTTGAAGGAAATTTTCCGGGAAAACCTGCGCCGATTTTCCTGTCTAACGAACTGTCCAAGACACTGGCAAAATAAAGGTATTTACCAAATTTAATCAAAATCGGCATATTATTTTTTGAGTCATCGGTGTGATTAATAACATTTATATGTAAATTAGCAGATTAGCGTATTGTTTGTTTTTTGAAAAAAAAAACCAGAAACATGCTTAGATAAACACCTTTATGCATTAACCATCGGACAAATCCTGTGATCTCAACTCTACAATACAGTTAAGAGACCTAAAGTAAATTTGAGGTTCTGTGCAGGGTAAACAGACTACAACGGAGCTAGAAATGCAAACTGTAAAAAAGTCATCTTACAGAAGTCCATAGAAAGCAGAATCTCCTTACCAACACCGTTTCTCCATAAAAAACTTCCAGTTTTCCCAACTGAAAAAACAAACGCTAAATAATAACGTGATCTGATTATTGGAATTAAATAAATAACTGTGTGTGTTTTGTTTCTTTAACGTAGGCCTATTTCCGCGACTATGGCCAATCACCGACGCCAGGGAGCAGTTTCACCTCACTATCCTAGAAATTTTGCCGAACCCCTGCCTTTCTGTAAGGAGGGTAGGTATCTTTAACGTGCCCAACATCGCATGGACACGGGACCGACGGCTTTACGCCCCATTCGAAGAGCGAAACATGCAGACATTCAACTTGCTCAAATACAATTCCAGAACCTCGGTTGATGTTAATGCTACAGTTTGTACTGAAAAGTGAAAAGAGAACCCTGGGGTTAAACCCAGTACCCTTCGGTTCAGAGACACACGTTCTTACCCCTGAACCACCGAGGCTGAATAAATAACTGAAACTGCTACCAAAGCATCACATAAATGGTCTATTTTAAATTAATTTTCAGCAAATAGGATAATTAAATAAAGAACAATGAAAATTGTAGCTGAAACTTAAGGCTTTCTAACTTCTTACGACATTTATACTGCATAGCGGTATTCATTTAGGTACTCTATATAGAACATGTCAATTTTGACGTTTCGAATCGCGACATTTTTGACGTTTAAGAAGAAAAACTTAAAAGCTCATAACTTTTTTATTTTAACGTAGAGATTCAAATTTTGGTGCGTGGTTATCTTTTTATGACATAAACCCTCGCACCCAATATGGTTTCCCTAACTTTGTTATTTCCCAATATATAAAAATTTTCCGAATGGAAACGCAACATTTTCCAGGAAAAACTAGTCCGATTTCTCTGGCTAACGAACTTATCCAAGCCACTTGCAAAGGAAAGTACTCACCAAGTTTTATCAAAATCGGTCCACTATTTTTTTTAGTTATCGGCGTGACATAAATATATAAACATATATATATATATATATATATATATATATATATATATATATATATATATATATATATATATATATATATATATATATATATATATATAAACATGCAAAGCCTGAAACCGGCCTCGGATTTGGGTTCCAGGGGTCCTAAATAGCGCTCATTTGAAGAAATTTTTCCAAAATTCAAAAGTCGGGATCTCCTCATTAGTAATTTTTTTAAGACCTCCTTTCCTTTGTCACCCATTCTTGTAACAAGTATATGGAACTACACGGTAAATCCCAGATTTCCGTTCTAGACACGTCTAAAGCATTCGACCAGGTCTGACACGCGGCGTTGCTTAATAAACTCCCGGCCTATGGCCTGCCACCAAAACTCTGTACGTGGACAGCAAATTTCCTCTCCAACCGGAGCAGTTTTGTTATCGTGGATGGCCATTCCTCTAAACTGTTTCCAATTATTTCAGCAGTCCCTCAAGGTTCAGCTTTCGCCCCTACTTTGTTTCTTCTCCACATCAATGACCTCCTCTCTAGCACATCCAACCCAGTTCTCAGTTACGAGGACGACAGCACCCTCCACTCAAATATACAATATTTTAAGCATGTCTCTTCAGCCCAATTAGATGATGATTGCAGACTCATGGAGGGTTCTCTCTCTGTAGATCTCCAAAAAATATTAGACTGGGGAAGTAGAAGTCTTGTACAATTCAACTCCACCAAATCTCAGTCTTGCTTTATATCTCATAAGAGATACACCAGCCCTACACCCATCACAATGAAAAACCAGGTTATTCAAAGCAATGAGTCCTTTTCACTTGTTGAAATTTCTGTGGATCGAAATCAGAACTGGCATCAACATGTAACATCAATTGCAGAAGCGGCTGCTAAGAAATTAGGTTTTCTCTTCCAGGCGCGCAAATAGTTTTAACCAGCTAATCTCTATTACTTATATTCTCTACAAATAAGGCCAAACCCCGAATACTGCTTTAACATCTGGTGTGTCGCTGCCGCTTCTACACTCGCTATCCTGGACTCAATTCAGAATAGAGCTATACGTCTCATCGATGACCCTACCCTCACCCAAAGGCTACCGTCCCTTGTCTTACGACGTGTCGTTGGTGACCTCTCTCTCTCTTTTATAGATATCTGCGCAGGCACTACTCAGAGGAGCTTTCTTTTATAGTTCCTCCACCTGCTGCCCCGAACAGATCTACCAGGGGAACAAAGCGAATGCACACTTTTACTATCCAGGTCACCAGACATAGAACATCCTGTTATGCCCGCTCTTTTGTCCTGAGGACTTCCAAGTTGTGGAATTCCTTGCCGGCGCATGTTTCTCCTTCTCCTCCGAACCTCCAAACCTTCAAGTCCAGAATAAACAAGTTGCCTCTTTCCTCATTGTCGACACCCACGGTACGATAGTATTTAGGCTGTAAGCCCTCGTGGTGTGCTGTTGAAATATTTAAAAAATCGTTAGTTGTACACAGTCTATATTTTATAACATTTTGTGTTATTTGGACCTATGGTGACAACATACTACCTAGTTGCGCACTAAGATGACGACCCTGTCGTACATCTAACAATGTTCTACAAAAGATCTGCATTAAAAATTAGTTGGCGAAAAGACATCACATTTTTAGAACTTACTGGAAGCCTATATATATATATATATATATATATATATATATATATATATATATATATATATATATATATATATATATATATATATATATATATATATCACACCGATAACTCAAAAAATAATGCGCCGATTTTGATTAAATTTGCTGGGTACCTTTCTTTTGCAAATGGCTTGGATAAGTTCGTTAGCTAGGGAAATCGGCCCAGGTTTTACCGGAACATTTTGTGTTTTCTTTCGAAAAAATTTATATCTCCCGAATTAACAAAGTAAGGGCAACCAAATTTGGTACGCGAGTTTATATCATTATATGTAAGTTACTTACAAAACTTAGCTCTGTGGGTCACCAGGCAAAAAAGATATAGGCGTTTAAATAAGAAATTAATTGGGGTTTTCATCAAAACGTCAAAGTTGCGATATAAAACGTCAAAATTGGCAAAATTTAGGCAAAGAACTTGAATCTAATATGGGCTATGGAAAGAAAATATCTCAATAAGAATGTTTTACAAACCCTGAAGTCTTAGTTTCAACCGTCACTGTCCTTCATTTTACTAAAATATTTCCAGAAAATTCATTTCAGATAGACCCTTTCTCTGATGCTTGGCAGTAGCCTTAGTTATAGAGTTTATCGTTTAATGGTATATAATTTATGTCGAATTTTCGTAAAAAATCAATAAAGCTTAATATATGCGTTATTATACAAAATATGATAAAAATTGTATACAATAATTATAGGATGTCTTGAGCTACATCTTAAAAAAATATTTCTACAATCACAGGCTGGCCCATAAGTCGTTGGTGATACAAATTCTCTTTCTTTTATTTTTAATCGAACACGTCTTATGTTATTGCATTTTTGCATTTTCCATCGAAATATAATGTATGTTTGTAAGAAACTAAATTCTGGATGCACCAAGTGTGTTATGGTAGCGACTTTTGATCAAATGCTTCATATTTGAATAGCTCAATTTGCTATTAACCTATAAGGTTGACCAAGAAACGAGTTTTTTCGGGAACACTTTAGGTTTACTTTCAGAAATTTTTGTACATTTTCGCACAATAAAGTTATTTTGATGAAACATGGCACATTGTTTTTACTATATATAGGTTATACTAGTAACCAAATTTGATGCCTGCTTTCTTAAAAAAAACACACATATTTGTTATTAAAAACATTTTTATGAAAATTCACTACCATAACGCACTTGCTGCGTCCAGGCTTTTAATATCTTGGGTAACAGTCCAGTTTTACAAAGACTAATGGACGTATATAATTTAAGAATAAGAGTAGTGTGACGGAGTAATTAGCAAGTAACTATTTGTATCGATATAGTAGAAGAATGGATTTCAACTTCCTGTGATTGCCGTTGCCTTTGCCACTTGTTATGTTCGGTTAAGTCTGTGTCAGGTGTAATAGGAATAAGGAATCGCTGTTCCCTGGGCATGACCATGTCGGTATTAGTTAACTGCCTGTACACAGGATATGATAACCGAGACCCCACATAAACAACTACATTAACTTGGATTCGCTAAAACAATTTCTCACAGATAATGCAATATACTGGTTTCCTTAAACTGTAGACAATAAGAAAAGCTTCTTATATAAAAAACGTATCTACGCAGCAAGTGCGTTATGGTAGTGAATTTTCATAGAAATGATCTGGCAACAAATATTTTATTGTAACTTTTTTTTCTTGTAACATAGAAATCTAAATTTTGGTGTATAGTTTACTTTTTATATCGTAAATCTACCTATCAAATTTGGTTATCATAGCTTTTTTATTTTTTGAGATAAAAAAATTTTTGGAAAGAAAACTCAAAATTTTCCCGGAAAACCTCATCCGATTTTCTTGTCTAACGAATTTATCGAAGCCATTTACAGAAGGAAGGTACGTGCCAAATTTAATCAAAATCAGCTTATTATTTTTTGAGTTAAGTTATCGGTGTGATACATATATATATATATATATATATATATATATATATATATATATATATATATATATATATATATATATATATATAGGGTGGCGCATTGAAAACGAAACAGACCGATTTGCGTCCAGATAATGTTTTTTTAAGAAACGGCGAAATACGTCCATTTTAATATTGAGGGGGACATATTTTGACATAATACTCAACTTAGTCACATCAACCCCTTAAGGGTGGTGATAACAACCCTTATATTTTAAATAAGGAACATGGGTCGAGAGTTTTATCAACTCGTTTAAAAATTATTCACAGTTGGAGCTGCAAGAACGTATTTCATTCATTGTGATAAATTATGCACTAATTAGTCAATTTTTCGTTAAAAAAAACTAAAAAACAAAACCAAACGTTCAAAAATGTTTATTCAGTTATGTAGGTGTTCAAATTGTTGACCACCAGCTTCTATACAAAAGTACAAATTTTGTTCAAGACGAGCTTTGACATTCTGGAGCATTTGTGGAGTTATTAGACGGCATTCTTCAACAATGCGTCGTCGTAATTCTTCCAGAGACTCCGGTTCTGTTGCGTTAACGCTACTCTTTAAATGGCCCCATAGAAAAAGTCTCAAAGAGTTAAATCCGGTGATCTAGGGGGCCACTCAATAGCACCTCTACGCCCAATCCATTGTCCTGGAAACTCTCTGTTCAAAAACTCCCTAAAACGCTGTGAAAAATGCGGTGGAGCTCCATTTTGTTGAAAGACTGATTGATTTTCTTGATAGTGATCATCATTTTCAACAATGTCAATTAGTAGAGGGTAAACGATATCTTCTAGTAACTCCAAATACGTTTCGCCACTCAAATTGCCATAAAGAAAAATTGGTCCGATTAAATGGTCTCCAAAAATGCCAGTCCAGACATTTAATTTATGTGGGGTTTGAGTGTGGACTCCGTGAAAATTTCTTGCATTATTATCTGCCAAATAACGACAATTATGACGATTGACTGTAGAGTTTAATAAAAACGTACACTCGTCTGAAAAACAGATACTGAACAGAAATTTCCCGTTATAAGCTATTCGTGCAGTCATAACTTCATAAAACTCCAGCCGCCGATGAAAATCATCTTTATTCAGTTTTGTGTACAAGATGAATTTTATACGGGTGAAATTTATAATGCTTCAATATTCGCTGAATAGTTCTTCTTTTGATGTTTGAAACAGTGGCCAATTTTCTCGTGATCAAAGTTGGGTCTGCAGCAATTTGTCCTAAAACTTCAATCTCAGTAGTCTCATTTTTAACCGGAAATTCACGTTCAGGATCCCGTTTTTTGTTGGCTACTGAACCACTGTCGAAACTTTGCAACTAACTCCAAAATGTATTGTCTGTTAACATGTCTGTCCGGGTGTCGTTCATTAAACAAATTTGCGGTACAGTTGGCACAGTCATCGTTTTTGAAAAGAAGAGTAATTATTTCCACTCTTTCTTCTACAGAATACACCATTGTGAAATTAATTTTCGGTAGTACTATCAAGTATCAAACCGACCGATAAACTGGAATAATAAACCGCATTTCTCTCATTCCGATAAGAGATGTTCTGATTGTCAATTTTTTGTTTACAAACCAACAAAACATTGACTATCAGCACATTTCTTATCGGAATGAGTGAAATGCGTTTTTGCATGTTCAGATGTGAATAATTTTTAAACGAGTTGATAAAACTTCTAAAAAAATTAGTGTGCTGAATTCAGAAAAGAAAGGGCTTTCAAATGATGTATCACTCGACCCATATTCCCTATTTAAAATATAAGAGTTGTTATCACCACCAAGGGGTTGATGTGACAAAGTTGAGTTTTATGTCAAAACATGTCCCCCTCAATATTAAAATTGACGTGTTTCTTAAAAAAAAATTTCTCTGGACGCAAATCGGTCTGTTTGTTTTCAATGCGCCACCCTATATATATATATATATATATATATATATATATATATATATATATATATATATATATATATATATATATATATATATATATATATATATATATATATATATATATATATATATATATATATATATAAGCATATAAAAATTGAAACTGACCACGGATATGGGTTCTAGGGGTCCTAGTGCGCGCTCATTTGCAAAAATTTTATCAAAATTCAAAAGTGGGGATCTCCCCATGGTGAATTTTTTCTACGAAATTTCACTAATGAGGGCATATTTTAACGTGCGATCACCTTAAATTAAGCGAATAAAGCTCGGAAAGCTCCAAATATTCTGACTGAAACAAAACTTGCTCTAAAAAAATTACTTGAAAACGTTGACAGTGGGCTAATCAAAAATACTTTGTTTAACTTCCTTTACGAAAGATTAATTTTTTTAAAGAGAGTTACAGTCGAAACATCTTCCACAACAAAACGTTTTTATCGAAGCAAAATCGACTACATCTGACATATTCCGGCGAAAGTTATCTTCAGAGAGTCTGCATTTCTGAACGTCACACCGTCTGGGATTACCATAATTAAACGTTGAATGAAACGGCTTCTCATACAGACACCAAAATTTATTTCAGATTTCTCTTACTCCCGACGCGTTTCGACCCTCCAAGAGGTCATCCTCAGGGGATAAATTTGAACAATTCTCAAAAAATTGAACTCGAAACTATACAGGAAGGTTCAACAGGTCACAACTTCATCCATTGTGCCAGGGGGCACAATTCCTAGAAATATTTTAGTAAAATGAAGGACAATGACGGTAACCTAAAACTTAAGGATTTGCAGAACACTCTTTTTGCGACATTTACTTAATCCGTATTTGCTGCAGGTTCTTTGCCTAAATGTTCCCAATTTTGACGTTTCAAATCGCGACTTTGACGTTTTGAGGAAAACGCTATTTTTTTTTAAATGCCCATAACTTTTTTGTCTTTAAACTTACAGACCTCAATTTAGGTACATGTTTCACGCTTTATAATACAAACACAGGTGCTAAATTTGGTTGGCCTTAGTTTGTTACTTCCAGAGATATAATTTTTTTTCTGAAAAAAACACAAAATTTTCCGGGAAAAACTGGGTCAATTTTCCTGGGTAACAACTTATCCAAGCTACTTGCAAATTTGTTTATCATATAGCTTTGTTATTTTTTAAAATAAAACATTTTTCCCAAGAAAACGAAAAATTTTCGCGGAGAACCTGGTTGTTTTCTTAGCTAAGCAACTTACACTTACAAAAAAGGTCACCTACCAAATTTTATCAAAATCGTTCCATTATTTTTTGCGTTATTGGCGCGTATAATTAAAGTAACAACTGCTGAGAACTGAAAGAGTATCTAAGTCAGCATTGTCTAACGCAGCTTCTAGTTCCTGTTCCTAAAAGCCATTATCAAACAAATGAATTAACTGGACAATATCATTATACTTTACTCCCTAGCGTACATAATTTTCTCCTATCCATTTGTGACCTAGCAAGAAAGGGCCTTGGAATGAATGGCAGTATAGAGGAGTATATTTCTTCAGGCAGCAGGTTCAATCTGATATACCGTGGTGTGTATATTAAGTATAATGTTCTGGGCATAAGACAAGGGATATATCGTAGATATTAGGGAGAGAGGCTGCGAGAGATTCATTAGCCAGGAAGAAGTAAGTAACGAAGGAAAGAGAGAATGGGAAAGGGAAGTAGTTATGCCCTTTGGTCGGTGCGAGTTGCCAGATGTACTCATCAGGGCTGCAATCAATGTGCTGACCAGCTGCCCACTCGCACACTCAGCTTATGATGCTGGAATTTAGATGAATACATATGTTGAGAAAACAAGGGTTTGTTCCGCCTGCTTGTTCCACCCTTCCTTAGTAATCCTTTACTATTGCGGCGCTAGAAATTAAAAATAAACAAGACTGATTTTTAAAGATAGTATTTGGAGTACACATTTCACGATGTCAGAAAGACTTAGGTGATTTAATGTGTCATTTTGAAGTTAGATCTGTTATTTGTTTATAACACACAACCACTGCAATCACTGATGATCCAATATGTGACGTCTTAGCCTCTAGTACTTCACTAAATACAGATGTATAGACTTTTTCTTTGGCTTCATAAGCTTTCTTCTCTATAACCGATTTCAATGCTCGATAGCATCAATTGAATTTAGTTAAGCGTATTCCTGAGACCTATAAATAAAAACTCGTTGCTATGTTAGAATGTTTTAATAAATAAGTTCCTTTGGATAAAAGAAATATAACAAAAAGTCTGGACGCAGCAAGTGCGTTATGGTAGTGAATTTTCATAAAAATAATCTGGCACCAAATATTTTTTTATAATTTTTTTTCCTGCAACATAGTAATTTAAATTTTGGTATATAGTTTCCTTTTAATGTCATAAACTTGTGTGTCAAACTTGATTACCATAGCTGTTTTATTTTTGGAAAAAATTTTTTTTGCAAGAAAACCCTAAATTTTCTCGGAAAACCTGGTTCGATTCTCCTGGCTAACGAACTTGTTCAAGCCACTTACGAAAGGAAGTTGCGTGTCTTTTATCAAAATCCGCACATTATTTTTTGAGTTCGATGCGGTATATATATAAACATATAAAAATATATATAAATAAAGGAAAACTAGAAAAAAAATTGTCACAATAGACACAATAACCGCCTTCCCTCAATGATTTTGTGAGATTAAACATTGTTATTTCACCTAATCCACCATCTTCACTATTGCTGCTTGATTTTCTTTCATATATGTCAAAATTGCATACGTATTCTGTAGAAACACAAGCTAGCACTCAAACTTTGAATCATCTTTTAGTAGGTTTTAGCGGAATGTATTGTTTGAGGGTGCTTCTCCCTTTGAATCCCACCATAAGCTCATCCACCGATAAATTACGACCAGGATGAACTGCATTCAGAAATTTTCCTTGTAGGTGGCTAACATTGGTCTGAGTTTATAAAATTTATCAAATGTAGGACCGTTTTAATCGGTAGGCATGTTTTCGCTGTTATTTATATGGAAAAATCTCAGAACTTTCAGGAATCTTTTCAACGTGAAAATGTCTGCAATTCAGGAAACAAACAAAAAATGTAATTACTTGACCAATAGTTATAAGCTAGGGAGCGTGTGGAATCGCATAACAATCAAGACTCCAATGAACGCCTTTGACTCATCCAATGTAAGATCAAGAGTCACGCCGATTTACTGAGCGTAAACATTCGATTGGTTTACAATTTCGAGAAGTAACTGATCGGTCAAAAGTTTCCCAAATTTTGTGCCGCTGATTTCAAATTTACATTAACTTCAGTTCCAAGAGGCTTTGAAAAAGTGAATGATGAATAATGCTGGGGAGTTCTTACAGTCTGATTCCATTTATGACCACTGGATGCAGTTTCATCTTCATCAGAAGAATCGTGACTGGATGTGGAAGTGGGCCTCAGAAGAAAATTTCTTTTGGGTCTAATCGTAGATGGTTCCTAATTAGGGTCTTCAATGGAGTTATCAGAATCAATATAATTCAGATCAACAGCTTATCAAGTATTGAATGTACATCGCAAATGTTCTGTATTTCTCAAACTACTTAGTGGGAGATCGTCATCGAGATCGCTGTCCCCATCAAAAGCGGAATTAGATGCTTGTTCATAGGGAATTCTGTCAATATAATCGAGTAACTCTTCCTGAGACATTGCTTGTAGGGCTGGGTAAATATTTTTATTAGAAATTCTGGAAATAACAACAGGCTTCAATTTTGAAAACCAAAAAAATACGTACATGTGGTGACAATTATCGGTTCTAATAACATCCACAATGAAAATTTGCAATAACATCTTAGTGCGAACATATATCGGCCAAAGCGTTATAAGAGGGGAATAGCTACATATTAAGGGCCTCAGCCATCGCTCATTCACTAATTGAAAAGGTATACCTTAACGGAAAATTAATAAATCAACTCACCTTGTCATAAACTGGCACAGTGCACGTACAATACTGTGGTCAAAATTTCAACCAAATATGTAATATTGGGGAGGTTGTATGCTATGTGGCGACCATAATTTTGTGCACGCTTAGTTGGCATAAGGCTTAATTTCACGTACAAAAGAATACTACGATCGCCCATGATGCAGGTGGTTGATATTTCGACCACAGACCTATAAAGGGTTACTAATGAAATTCAAGCGAAATTTGTTTTAGACCAACCATTTGAGAATAGTCGCCTATGTTATAGGATAGTTGCTATAGTGAAAAGGGATATATTGCAACACAGGGACGATGACTAATTTTCATCAAAACATATGAATTTTTAACGCTATACAAGTATAAAATGAAATAAAAGTCAGGCGGTAGCAAGTGAGTTATGATAGTGAATTTTCATAAAAAGGTTTTTAATAACAAATATGTCTTTTTTTAAGAAAGCAGGTATGAAATTTGGTATAACCCATACAGTGTGTCCCAAACTGTATGGGAATGTATTGCTATCTCCGTTATTATTAGAGATAGGGAGACAGTTAAATTAGCAATGTTTTGTAGAATTTCATGCTCGTTCCAAATATGACTTGCATTTTGCCCTGCCTCTTTTCGTTTTTGAGTTATTTTCAAAAACCAAAATTTGTCGATTTATTTTTTCTTCAATATCTAAGTAGGCGTTGGTCTTACATGTCTAAGACTTGCACATTATCAAGACACTTTTTAGAGAGTGATCTTTTTGTGCTATTCTTAACTTTGGCTTGTCATTTGTTTTTGAGCTACAGGTATCAACGTTTGTTTTTATTATGGCAGCCATATTGGATTGTTTGCTCATGTGATATCCTGCGAAAAAAGCTTTCCAATTATGTACAACATACTTGAGAAATCTTGTAATTGCACTGAAAATTTCGAGAAAAACCGTTTTGAGGATAGTAGGCAATGAAAACCAATACCAGAAAACAAATGACAAAAAAAAGTTTTCAAAAAGCAGTAGGCCATGGGGTCTAACAATAGACTTCTACTTTTAAGATAATTCTCTGTAATAATTCGCAATAAAAAAATAAGAACTTTGTTTTTTTTTTTCAAAATAACTCAAAAACGAAAAGCGGCAGGGCAAAATGCAAGTCATATTTGGAACGAGCATAAAATTCTACAAAACATTGCTAAATCAACCGTCTCCCTATCTCCAATAATAACGGAGATAGCAATACAGTTTGGGATACACTGTACCATATTTCATCGAGACAACTTTATTGTTTAAAAAAGTAAATAATTTTCCTAAAATAAACTTTAAATGTTCCCGTAAAAACCGGCTAACGAACCTCTTGAAGCTATTTACCCACCTGCTAAGGTGTAATTATTGAAACTAAGCTTTTAGACGAAACTCACAAAAAAGATTTACATAAAAGTTTGTAAACAATTTTTTCACGAAAATCCGAAAATATTTTAATAACTTATTAAAAATTTATTATTGATTACCAAAATTTAAAAAAAATCATACAGACGATGATTTCTACAAAAACGCAAAAAAATTTCTGCGAAAACTGACTATTTTTTACAAAAAAATTGATAAAACAATACATAAAATTCTGATTATATACCTAACCTCTAATTATAATTGAAAAAAGAAAATGTATTTTCTTACTTTTTACGGAAATTTGAATCAGTGCGAGCAAAAAAAACACACCTAAGCGAATAAATACTTATTAATTAATATTTTCATGTCACAGGCTATTAGGGATAAGAACATTCGTTAAGTCTGCTACTTTAAAGTTTCATTTGACATTTGTGAATAAAATTTATCAACTACTTACATATTATGAAAACGTAGACGTAGATAATCCTATTAAATTAATTATTTCTTACCGTTTGGTACCAAATTCGTTAAATAATCACATAATCTGATCGAATCATGGTATGCGATTGTAAATGTACCTAGATATTTCCAAAACTAGAGTTTGTAGATATAGAGAGTGTTTTACCAGTCTAAAGCAAAGGGTCTGAAACAGAAAATACGGGCTGTTCCATTTGAAAAAAAATGAGCTACGGCAGTTTTAGTTTTTTCAATATTTGAGAGCGCCCTGTATATGGCATCTCGTTTTTTTTCGAGGAATAATATAAACTAAAATCTTTCTAGATGTGCCACTTTCATGAGACTCTGCCATCTATTGGTAAAAACGCTCTATCTAATTTTTCATATGTGCCAAAAATGTAAAAAGTTGCAAAACAATACAAGTATGTACCATTTACATCGTATGCCAGTGGTTTGCCAAATCTGGGTAATTTAAACATCGGCAGCAGTCCAGTAGCTGAAGCAAAGAATATGTTATATCTGGGATTAAACATAGACTGTCATCTGAGATGGGATATACATACGAGTCAAATTGTTAGGAAGTTGACAAGCTTTCTGTTTAGATTTAGGAAACTGAAACAATTCATGGAGGAAACTCACCTCAGAACTGTATACCTTGCCCTTATTCAATACCAACTGATGTATGGATTGCTCGCTTGGGGCAGCGCTTCAGAAATATATTTGAGAAAGGTGGGAACCACACAGAGATGGATACTAAAGATTATATGTGGAAAAAATATGACTTACCCTAGCGATCTGCTCTATTCTGAGAACAAAGTAATGGATATCCATAAGTTGTACTGCCATGCAATTTTATTGGACACACACAGAGAGAAGAACACCATAAGTTTCCTGGAGCACACCTACCAACCACGGTTTAAAAATGTGGTAACCGTAAAACAGAGAGCGAATAAAAGGATTGGCCGAAAAAAACTTTGTTTATATTGGTTTGGAAGCGTACGATGTGTTGCCACTGGACATAAGACAAGTGCATTCATATAGATTGTTTAGGAACAGGGTACAGTCCTGGCTACTTGAAACTCCGAGAGATGTTATCTACAGACTGGTTAATTTAGGTTAAGATTTTGGAGATGTAGTGCATCCAATCCTTTGTTTTAAAATCAGATGTAATTTTTTTTTAATGTGTGTTTGTATTTTACTTGTATTATATATTGGCTGCTTAACTTACAGAGATTTGTTATGGTTTTGACTATTATTTTACCTCTGCATATATTTCGTGAGCGCATTCGTATGGTGTTTTATAGCATTGTTTTTGTTGTTTTTATATATTCTCGCTTGTTTTTAGTACAGCTGTACATGGTTTTAGAATTTTGGTGCTGTTTGGAGAGTGCTGGATTGGGGGGTGGTTTTGTGTTGGTGGGAGAGAAGGATGAGTGGGAGGAATGTGACTGTTGTTGTCGGATGCAATTGTTTTTTTTTCTTTCTCTCTTGTGTGCGCATTGTGTCTGGGGTGTCCTCATTGACAAGCTATTTTGCTTATATGGAGACATGCTGTGTAGATGTTAGTGTGGGAGAGAGAAGGGAAGGAGGGAAATATGTGTGGTATTTTAGTGATCTAAATTGTTGGGCACATATGCTGGAAATCGGTTTTAATAATATGTGGCTTGGTTTTGTTTTTTTCAGTTGAATTGCTTCGCAGTTGTTTTGGATTATGTGCACTAGGTATTTTTGAGAAAGAAATTATATTGCTAGTATCACCAACAAGTCTCTGACTTAGGTGATTATTATCTTATTGAACAATTCCCTCTAATGTAGTTTATAAGTTATTTGTAGTAAAAAAATATGTGTATATTGTTCAGTAAACTATTATTATTATTATTATTATTATTAATTGAAATAACTCGAAAACGAGGAACACTATAAAAAAAATTCTCCACAAAGATGCAATCAAATTCGATGAGGAATATAAAAATTCGATAATCTAATAGGTGTTTGACTAACGACCTATGGACCAGCCTATGAATGTCAAAATAATTTTGTAAGATGGAGCTTCACTGTAGACATGCGTCACCCTATATATATATATATATATATATATATATATATATATATATATATATATATATATATATATATATATATATATATATATATATAGATATTATAAACAGATAAAAACTGAAACTAACCCCGGATGTGAGTTCTGGGGGCCTAGTTCGCACTTATTTGGAGAAATCAATTCGAAAGTCGCGTTCTCCTCAAGAGCGAATTTTTTCTACGAAAATTCACTACAAATTATAGACTATTAAACCATAAACTCTGTCACTAAAACTACTGACAAAGCATCAACTAAAGGGTCTATTTTAAACTAATTTTCTGTGAATATTTGAAGAAACAGGATAATGACGGCTGATGCTAAAAGTTAATGGTTTGTAAAACACTCTTCTTGTGACCATTTTTCTACATATCCCGTATTCGTTTCAGGTTCCTTGCCTAAATGTTTCCAGTTTTTACGTTTTGAGAGGAAAACGCAGATTTTTCTTTTATTCAGATGCCTATAACTTTTAATTTTTGTTAGTAGTTGACGTTTTATGCGATAAACCCGCGTACCACATTTGGTTGCCCTAATCTTGTTATCTCCAGCGATATAAACATTTTCAGAAAGGAAACGCACAATTTTCCAGGAAAAACTGGGCTGATTTTCCTGGATAACAAACTTATACAAGCCACTTGCAAAAGAAAGGTACACACTTAATTTGATCAAAATCGGCCCAGTAGAATGCCTAGCAGAAAGTATGTTACGTTATGCTTTACAAAACTTACGAAAATTCGCTACTAACGGGTGGGTCATTTAAGATTTGGAATTTGAATCGGCTATTAAAAAAAACTTATGAATATTTTTTCAAAGTTATGAGTTTATTAGAAATATTTAACCTTTTCATATAGGAAGAGAAGACAACATCATTCAAATGACTGCCATGGCTAGCCTTACAATACCCAATTCGATCAGTCCAATTTTTCAGTACATTTTTGATTGTTTGGCCCTCTATTTCATTCATGGCAACTTCGATTTCATGTTTCAAGTCGTCAATCGCATCTGGATGGTTAGCGTAACACTTGTTTTTAACGGCTCCCCACAAAAAAGGTCCAACGGAGTCAAATCGCCGCTTAAAGGTAGCCAATTGGCATCAGGATTTCGGCTGATTATGCGATTTTAGAAAACAATGCGCAAAAGATCGAGTGTTACGTTGGCTGTGTGGCACTTTGCGCCGTCCTGTTGAAACCTAATGTCGTCTATGTCATACTCTTCAATTTTGGGAAACAAAAAATCTCTTAGCTTGGCGCGGTAATGATCGCCATTTACCGTAACGGCGTTTCCTTGCACATTTTCGAAGAAAAATGGCCCAATATTGCCGCCAGACAAAATCCGCACCAAACAGTCAATCGTTGTGGATGCATTGGTTTCTACACGATGACGTGTGGATCTTCTGAACCCCAGGTACGACAATTTTGCTTATTGACGTATCCACCGAGGTGGAAATGAGCTTCATCTGAAAAGATGATTTTTCGGCAAAAATGCTAATCTTCGATCAAGCGGTCTTTGGCCCATTGAGCAAACCGAAAACGCATCGGGTCATGCGGCTTCAGCTCTTGCACTAATTGAACTTTGTACGCATTCATACCGAGATCTTTATGAAACATTCTTCTCAAAGAAGTGCGTGAAATGTTCAGTTTTTGAGAACGATGACGAGTTGATGTTTTCGGTTGAGCGCACTGGACGAGTACGTACACGAGTTGTTTTATCCAACACGAACTGGCTTCACAAATTGATCCTAAAACTGCGTTTTTGGCACTTCCTTTTGTCAAATTTTTTTCGTAAATTTCTTACAGTTTGAGTAGAAGACTCGCCACTATGGAAATAAGTCTTTAATATTTCCCAACTTTGTTTGAACAAAAAGCGACCCATTTTATAAATGTCAAACATAAAACTAACTTTCTGTCACACTTGCTGCTTCCAGACTTTTTCCTGTTGCAATAGTATGATAGTGATTACCTCTGGTAATAAGAATAATAAATATAGCTGAAGAATATGAGCATTCGAAGACTACCGTTTAATTAATTGATGCTCAAGAGGATACAGTGGAAATGATGCTAAATCCTCTATATTTGTCTCTTAATAATTATTACCATAAAAAGAGGTCACGCACGCATAACGTGATGATTTCTGTGGAATGAAATTTGCAGCGGAATCCATAACGACACTAACATCGTCCGTTATATATGTGTATGTACTTGTTAATACTCAAAGAGCAAGAGCAAAAGGAGCTGCAGAATCTAGAATCAAGCGTTGTAAATAAATCCTCTTTTAGATATGGAAACAGTATCTGTTGTTTATGACGGCAACTATTATACAGGAAGAGATGAACCAAGCACGCTCTCGTTACTTTTTATTATTCGCGGAATTCATACACCGCCTGGCAAAAAAGACCATAAAATAGCTCAGATAACATCCAGTTACTTACTTAAACGGAGATATAATCATAAATTGGCTACCTACCTTTACATAATAGAATATCGAAAGGTCGCATGGGTAAATGGTCGCCGTCTTCGAGTTCGTATCATAAGTACATATCGTTCATTCATCTCAAACTATCGATGATCTATTTTATTCAACCTGTCCGTCACGAGCACTCCAAGTTTCATTTACTCACAGGTGCTCTACAGTCACATAGATAACATAAAAGGCATAATTTGATTGTGTTATTTGAACGCCAAAAGTCAATTTAGCTTGGCACGTATATATATTTTTTTAATTTTAGCACAAATGTGAAACAGGAAAAGAATACGTTTCTTGCAATGATTTCTGGAACAAGGAGAGCAATATTGTTCTTAAACGTCAAAATGTTTGGGGTAGACATCTTTTGGGTGTGTTGCATAAAAAGGGTTTTTTCTTTCAAACAATTTATTTATTCCTTTTCCCGACGCGTTTCGACCTTTTTAACCGCTCATCCTCAGGGGAATCTAGAATTCTATAAAAGGCTTGTAAGAAAAACTGAGTTTTCCGGTAGGCTACTTCTGCAAGGGTACATTACAGAACACAAGATAAAAAGATAAAAATGAAGCGACATAAAGTTAAACCTCAACACTAAGTTAATAGTTAAAAGATTACAAACTGTCTAACTACACAGTAATCAAAAATTACAAGTACAAAGTCATACACTACTACATGCAATAAAATACAAACACAAGTTAAATTGAGCTGTAAGAAAAGCTAGTTTTGTTCTGAAAATCAAAACATACAATGAATCTGAATTTAAAAACTCCTAAAAACTTAAAAAGTCTCAAGAAAGCTACCCCTTAGAAGGTTTTTTTTATAAGTTAAGCTGAAGGTAATAATCGAAGCAAAGCAGACAGCACAAACACTAGCAAGCCATGCAGCTGAGAAGAAACTTTCAGAGAATAGCAAACCTATTGACCGAGCAAGAGTGAAAACCGAAGTGAATTATTTTTATATCTCTTTATGAAACACGAGGACGCCAAAATGGCGATATTTTTTACTTAGTTGTCCAATGTTGAACAGGACTAAAAAACTGTACAGTTGGATACCCAAGAGACACGCTTAATCTGTTGTAGCAGGTTGGACCCACTGAGCCAGAGGTGCTACTAACCCGTAAGGTAGCAACTTTTATTGAAAATTAAGAACTAATTGTTTGTTTTAACCTGTGGAATCAAAATTGAAACAGACGTCTCTAATGACGACTTACATGGTCAGACCAAAACAGCACGGCGCAAGATCGGCCTCGAAAGCGAGAACGGAAATAACAACTGACAACTGACAGTAGTGACATATCGACTCTAAAATGCAAGGACATAAAAATCAAATGACAGGTCTGGAACCACGGGGCCAACCATCTCATAGAGCCAATTCATTGTCTATTTGAATGATATGTGGATTGGTGATCTGCTAGTTGACTGTATAAAGTTGAGAAAATTGTAACATCTGTATTGGACAAATTAACAACATATCAATTGTTTGAATAAAAATGTGTTAAATGTGCTTTTTTTTTTTTTTTTTTTTGACATTTGGAGAAACAGTATTGCACAGATTTTATACGTTTTTAAGAATATCTCATTTTTGTTTCAAACGCTTGGATAATTGTCCCCTTTGAGTCCTTTTAAAAAATCAGTAATAGAGAGGTATTGATAGTGAGACTCTGCAAAAAATTTTCATTCAAATGAGCGCAAAGTTGGGCCCTGCAGGACCCGATATATATATACATATATATATATATATATATATATATATATATATATATATATATATATATATATATATATATATATATACATTGTGAAACGCAGTTAAGGAATAAAATTCATTATTCAGCAAAAATATTTTTTGTGGAAAACGCTGATTTGTCTAACATAATCTTATAATCATAGTTAAAAAAATTAAACTCCCACCACTTTATCCACTTTTTAAATAGCCACCCTACGTTTTTTCATCACAGTTCGATGGATCACATTTTTCTGAATGCGGAGATATCCCATATGTATGGTCTAATATTACAGTTTTCAATACAGGGTAGAATACCGGAATATTAAAACTAAACAGTTTACCCTGAAATTCAAATTTCGAAAATAAGCTTAATAAAAACCTCCCTTTCTTATAATAAATGCTCAAAATGTTCTCCATTGACATGCACATAACGAGATAATCTGCTCTGGAATTGTTCCCTAACTCTGTTTAACACGTCAGGCGTTACGTTCCTTATTTCTGTTGTTATTTTCATTTTCAAATCATCTACATACACTCTTTTGTACACTCTTTTTTTAAGATATTCCCATAAAAATAAATCAAGAGGTGTAAAATTTGGTGATCTAGAGGGCCATTCTACGAAACCTGTTCGTCCAATTCATCTTTGTGGAAAGGCCTCGTATAAATACTCCCGTAGTTGAAGAACAAAGTGGGCGGTGCACCGTCTTGTTAAAATCATATCCTTTCATGGGAAATATTAGGTTCCATTACATTTGGATGCAACTCTACTAACATTGGGACAACCTGTTCTCTTAGCATTTCTAAATTTCTTGGAACGTTTATATTTTCTATAAAAACAGGTCCAACTACGTGATCACCAATGATGCCAGTTTAAACGTTCAACTTCTGAGGACGCTGAGTGTGTGTTTGTCGCATCCAGTTATGGTTTTCGAAAGCCCAGTATCTGCAATTGTCCTGTTTACATCGCCATTCAAAAGAAATGTTGCTTCATCGGAAAACAGAATGTCAGCAGAAGAAATAATATTTCTATGTAAAATGTTCAACAGTGGTTCACAAAATTGCAGTCTTCTATTAGAATCATCGTCAATCGACTCTTGAACGTGTTATAGTTTATAGGGATGCATTTTTTCGTTTTTGAGACACCTTAAAACTGTTGAATGACTAACATCATTTTCACGTGCAATTTGACGGGTAGAAGTTCTTCTTGAAAAGCCAATAAAATATTGAGTTTTACATCTTCTTCAACAAGCTTGGGTCTTCTAGGCAGTGATTTAACGTGCCCATAACAACGAAACTGTGAATGTATCTTAGACACAGTTCCCTGGGGTAGTGGGGGAAAATCTGGATGTTTTCTGTTAAATAGGTCAACAACTTGTTCTGTGTTCTATACATATCACCATACCCAATCACCACTAATAGTTCTGTGCGCAAAGTTTCAGTTAAGTATCGCATTATTAGACCAAAAATTATTTGAAATTATCGGAACAAAATTACGACTAATTTGTTAGGAGACCGTGAATTCAAAACAATACACCACAAAATAAAACCGAACTGTTTAATTTCACCTTTCACACTGCAAAAATTGGTAGTTAATAAGAAACGATTAATGATACCAAGTACGTTTTAGATGAAAGATAAGATAAGAAATTTAAGATAAGAGTCAGTGAAGAATTCTAGAGCAGACTATTTCGTTGTGTGCAAGTGAATGGAGAACATTTTGAACATTTATTATAAGAAAGGGACGTTTTTATTAAGGTTATTTTTGAAATTTGAATTTCAGGGTAAACTCTATTGAAAACTGTAATATTAGACCATACATATGGGGTACATATGTGTGTGTGTAATATGTATCCAACCGATAACTCAGAAAGTTATTTACCGATTTTAATGAAACTAGGCAAGAATCTTTATTTTATTAGTAGCTTAGAGGATGATTAGTCAACCCTATCGGACTAGTTTTTCTTAAAAAAAAATTGATTTTTCTGAAGAAAAAAAAATTGTATTTCAAAAAAGAACAAAGTTATTTTGATGAAATTTGGCTGGTATATTGGCCATGTAAATACCTAACCACATATCAAAATTAAACTATCTATTTTTATAGAAAATTGAGTTATACAAATTTGAAGCATTTACCAAAAATTCACCACCATAAGGCACTTGCCGCATCCCGAAATTTTTGTTATCATTTCTTGCCAAAGACAAAACAGACTAGTATAGAAAATTTGATTGGTCGGGTGTTCAGATTTCTTTGAAAGTCAGTACCTATATATGTTTTAGTGAATTTTTTCAAGCAGCAACCATTGTTTTGACAATTTGTTTTTCCCAAGTGTTTTCAATAATGTTAAGCACTGACATCAAATTGCAAATTATCTAATGAAGTATTTTTGAAGGAATGTATCTAGCACAAACCTAAAAAAAGATAAACAAAGACCGTACTGCAAGTGAAATGTGTAACTCAACTGCCATTTTCCAGGTTAATCTCAATTCTGGAACGTCTGCATGTGGCACATCAGAACAGAACTCACACATGCATACAGCAGAGAACCAAGTCTGTAATTTCTGCAAGTGTATGGTTATGTAGTTATCTTGTTATATGTGAAATAATTGAGCAATCCCATCAATGTGGCAGAAAGTTTAAGCCAGAGCGAGTGTTGAACACTGGCTGAGCCCGGTGTAACTCGCGTTTCAATGTGTGCAACATAAGCAATTTGTTGCAGGAGCTTATGTTGTTCCGTACGACTGAGTTCATCACTAATTGGCTTTCCACCACATGTTATAATCTGACACGAAACATAATTGTGCACTGATAAAGGCTTTGTTCTGGTGTACATGCGTGCTCGTGTTCCACAATTTCAGCTCCGTTATTCTGAATTTGTCTTTGCTTTGCTTTGCTTTGTTATCCGAAGATCACACTACTCGACAATAACATCAGTTAGTAGTACCAGCATATCTCCAGGAACAAATAACTTCCTTTTGATTTTCACATGCATGATGCACAAATCGACTCGATTGGTATCAGCGAAGAAACGCTTGGCCATTGTTGTTTTTATCGTGGTCGTTATTATTTCCGCTAGAAATTTTGTAAAGTACTCTTCCAAATCACGCAAGAGAATGTTATTTTATTATGGAGCTATTAATTTATATGCTTTTACCCAGTTTGTTACTTACACAAACCGAAAGTGGCAACTGAAAGACAAATAAAACGATTAAACAATGGTAAAAATTGATTTTAGCGCATATTAGCAAATTTTATTTTTAAAAAATCCATAATAGAGAGATATTGATGGTGAACCCTGGCAACAATTTTTTTCAAATGAGCGGGAATTGGGCTCTTAGAGTTCAAAACCAAGGCCAGTTTGAATGGTTATATATATATATATATATATATATATATATATATATATATATATATATATATATATATATATATATTTGTGTGTGTGTATCTATATATATATATATATATATATATATATATATATATATACAGTGTGTCCCAAACTGGATGGAAATGTATCGCTATCTCCGTTATTATTAGAGATGCTTAAGAAATATTGTAATTGCACTGACAATTTTGAGAAAACCCGTTTTGAGGATAGTAGCTATGAAATCCAATACCAAAAAACAAATGACAAAAAAAAAGTGTTCAAAAAGCAGTAGGCCATGGAGTCTAACAATAGACTTCTACTTTTAACATAATTTTCCGTCATGATTCAGGATTTAAAAAAATGTGATTTGATTTACAATACTTAATTAGGTAATAATCCTAGGTAATATTATGTGAAACAGCTTAATAAAGAAACTCTGAAATAACAAATATAAACTTAAACTTCACAAAACAACACAATTAGAAACGGAACTCAACAAATAATAAAATAGAAACTTAAAAATACAATAAATAGAAAATTGTTCAACATGGCCACCATTTTGTTCAATGCACTTTATACACCTTTTTGAAACATGCCTGTAAACTCTGGTGAGGGTGTTTTGGTTAATATAGTTTAAGGCTTCCGTGACTCTGTTTCGTAATTCATTGATATTTTGTGGTGGATCGAATTAATACACATCATTCTTCAGAGTACTCCAGGAATTAAAATCCATGGGTGTTATATCAGGACTTCGAGCACACCAATGAACCGGCGCATTGTTACAAATGACACGATTATTAAAATTTTGGTACAAAAATTCTTTGACGATCCTAGCATTGTGAGCTGGACAACCAACTTTATGGTATCAAATCTCGTCTAAATTATCATGAACTCTTATAATTGTTGGTAAGATATCATTTCTCAATAGATTAAGATACCTTTCCCCAGTTAAATTATTTTCAAAAAAGAACGGACCAACAATGAAGTTACCTGATTTTTTTTTAAATAAACTGCTCAATCTACAAATGCGTGTGTGTTTTGTTTCTTTAACGTCGGCCTATTTCCGCGACTATGGCCAATCACCGACGCCAGGGAGCAGTTTCACCTCACTATCCTGGAAATTTTGCCGAAACCCTGTCTTTCTGTAGGGATCTTTTAACGTGCCCAACATAGCATGGACACGGGACCGACGGCTTTACGCCCCCTCCGAAGGGCGGAACGTGCAGACATTCAACTTGCTCAAATACAATGCCAGAACCTCGGTTGATGTTAATTTTACAGTTTGTACTGAAAAAGTGAAAGGAGTACGCCGGGATCGAACCCAGTACCCTTCGGTTCAAAGGCACACGTTCTTACCTCTGAACCACCGAAGTCCTAATCTACAAATAAAAATAACAGTTTTTACCTAATAAGCCGCACCAAACATGAATACCAAATCTGTCTTGCAATCGTCTTTCTTTGTTAAGATGTTGACTTTTATTTGCCCAATAAGGCCTATTATGGCGATTATACACACCACAATTTGTAAATCTGGATACATCAGTCCATATTAGTTTCAAATGAAAATTTTCATCTTGCTGACATTGTCCTTGATACCATCCGCAGAATTGAAGTCACTTAGGGTAATCGTCAACATTTTAGCCTTGTACGATTGTAGGTTTGTGTGGATGGTAACGACTTCGTTTTAATACCCCGTGTACTTTTTGGAACGTCAATTTGTTCACCATAAAACAGATTGCGGAGGGTTTTCATTTCTAGGCATTGGTAGTTTCTTTGCGTGGAAGCTCCCGTCGTTCAATAGATTGGTCAGTATCCTGCGAAATATTTTGGTGTTTGGTTGTCGTGTTTCTAGGTAGTTGTTTTGATATGAATTTGCAGCTGCCTCAGTATTTCGGTTAGAACGAATATCACATTCCCACATGTCAAAATATTCTTCATTACTGGACATATTGTTGAATAATATTTGAAATAAACAGGAAACAATCTATTTAGAACAAAATTTTAAGCAACGTGTTAAATACACCTCAAATTGTTCAGATAATTAAGAATGACAGTATTCTTAATTGTCGCGATAGTGTTATATTCATAGCAACCTTTCTTCTGTTGTTTTTCAGTTGACTTATGTTTAAAAATTAAACAATTTTCAAGGGCGTCTTCGTAAATCATTAATCTGCTTTTTATTGAGTTCTGTTAGTAAATTTAGTTGTTTACTAGGTTTATTTAATTAAATTATAACAATTTTTTAGAATAATGTTGTAATGTAAAATATCATTTGTAATAATGGGCCGATCCATTGGTGTGCTCAAAGTTCCTATTGTTTTTATGGTGAATCATTACGGAAAATTATGTTAAAAGTAGAAGTCTGTTGTTAGACTCGATCGCCTACTGCTCTTTGAACACTTTTTTTGTCATTTGTTTTCTCGTATTTGATTTCATAGTCTACTATCCTCAAAACAGTTTTTTCTCAAAATTGTCAGTGCAATTACAAGATTTCTCAAGCATGTTGTACATCATTGGAAAGCTCTTTTCACAGGCTATCACATGAGTAAAAAATCCGATATGGCTGTCATAATAAAAACAAACGTTGATACATGTAGCTCAAAACAAATGACAATACAAAGTTGAGAATAGCACAAAAATATTACTCTTTAAAAAGTGACCTGATAATGTGCAAGTCTTAGACATGTCAGATCAACGCCTACTTAGATATTGAAGAAAAAATAAATCGACAAATTTTTGTTTTTTCAAAATAAATCGAAAACGAAAAGAGGCAGGGCAAAATACAAGTCATATTTGGAACGAGCATGAAATTCTACCAAACATTGCTGATTTAACCGTATCCCTATCTCTAATAATAACGGAGATAGCAATACATTCCCATCCAGTTTGGGACACACTATATATATATATATATATATATATATATATATATATATATATATATATATATATATATATATATATATATATATATGTATATATGTATGTATGTGTTTACGACCGATAACTCAAAAAGAAATGAACCGATTTTGATGAAACTTTGAAAATATCTTTCTTTCGTAAATAGCTTGAATACGTTTGTCAGGCAGCACAATCGGATAAGTTCTGTAAACAAAAATTTTATTTTTAATTTTTCTGAAAAGAAAATTGTCGAAAAATTACAAAGCTGAAGTAAAGATGAAATTTGGCAGACATATTGCCTTTATAGAGAGTTTACTATATGCATTTAATGAAAACTCGCTACCATAGCACACTTGCTGGGTCTGGATATATTCTATATAAGTAATAAAATAGTACACATTCGTAGAAATCAGCTATTCGGAAATAAATGAAGATTCTTTTCGGTTTTGAAAATGTAGGTCTAACAGAAAAAAAAGTTGTAACTTCTGTAGGTATATTGACAGATCTAAGATTCATAAGTCACTTAAAATTATTTTTTATCTTTATTTTATTATCAATTGTAAATTGTTCTAACTTATGCATGTTAGGATTTTTAATTGTATTAAGTTCTATATCAGAATTATTAAATTCTGTTAAATCCAAACCAAATATAATTTGGTAAAATGTCACTTTTTTTGTTTTCTAAATTTTGTAGTTCAGTGGAGCTGTCGGTATTCCTGTGGGTAATTTTAATTTTTACATTAGGAATATTATTTTCTAACCTATTACTAAAATTTTTCAATGATGATCCACTTCCTCCATTTTCAAAATTGATTAAAGGGTAGATACCAGCTTTAAGGTATCTGGGTATGAGTCCAAACTGTCTGTATTTTATAAGAAAAAATGATCTATTTTGAAAAGATTAACATTTTCGACGCAAAGAATTCAATGAGTATGGGGTAAATTACTTTATTTTGTAGTTTTATTCTCAAAATGTCAAAGTGACAATGCGAAACGTCAAAGTTGGTGACTTTGAAACAAATATTCTGGAATGGGTGCGGTCTTAATATTGTATTATAGGTCTTTGACAGGGTCCTAGATTTATGTTTCAACTGTGACTCTTTCATTTGATTAAAATATTTGCGAGAAAATATATTTGAAGTAGACTGGTTACAAATAATAACTCAAGACGGCCGAAAGATAAAATACCACCCTATGCGGAATCGGGAAATATATCTGTCAGTATCAGATCTCTCTGAGGCCTAGGGTTGAACACACTGAGACCTCACAGACGATCTCCGGCGAGATTTGGGGAGTAGGCAGATTGAGGCCTCGTAATCGAGCTACAACAACCCAACCCACCTTTGTCCACCGCTCTAAGGATTAAGGCAGATTAAGGCCTTAGAGTGTCTTTACATATTTCCTTTGCCCACCTTTGTCCACCACTCTAAGGAATAGGCAGATTGAGGCTTTAGAGTGTCCTTACACGTTTCCTTTACCCACCTTTGTCCACCACTCTAAGGAGTAGGCAGATTGAGGCCTTAGAGTGTCCTTACATATTTCCTTTACCCACCTTTGTCCACCACTCTAAGGAATAGGCAGATTGAGGCCTTAGAGTGTCCTTACACATTTCCTTTACCCACCTTTGTCCACCACTCTAAGGAGTAGGCAGATTGAGGCCTTAGAGTGTCCTTACATATTTCCTTTACCCACCTTTGTCCACCACTCTAAGGAGTAGGCAGATTGAGGCCTTAGAGTGTCCTTACATATTTCCTTTACCCACCTTTGTCCACCACTTTAAGGAATAGGCAGATTGAGGCCTTAGAGTGTCCTTACACATTTCCTTTACCCACCTTTGTCCACCACTCTAAGAAGTAGGCAGATTGAGGCCTTAGAGTGTCCTTACATATTTCCTTTACCCACCTTTGTCCACCACTCTAAGGAGTAGGCAGATTGAGGCCTTAGAGTGTCCTTACATATTTCCTTTACCCACCTTTGTCCACCACTCTAAGGAATAGGCAGATTGAGGCCTTAGAGTGTCCTTACACATTTCCTTTACCCACCTTTGTCCACCACTCTATGGAGTAGGCAGATTGAGGCCTTAGAGTGTCCTTACATATTTCCTTTACCCACCTTTGTCCACCACTCTAAGGAGTAGGCAGATTGAGGCCTTAGAGTGTCCTTACATATTTCCTTTACCCACCTTTGTCCACCACTCTAAGGAATAGGCAGATTGAGGCCTTAGAGTGTCCTTACACATTTCCTTTACCCACCTTTGTCCACCACTCTAAGGAGTAGGCAGATTAAGGCCTTAGAGTGTCCTTACATATTTCCTTTACCCACCTTTGTCCACCACTCTAAGGAGTAGGCAGATTGAGGCCTTAGAGTATCCTTACATATTTCCTTTACCCACCTTTGTCCACCACTCTAAGGAGTATGCAGATTGAGGCCTTAGAATGTCCTTACATATTTCCTTTACCTCTTGAAAATGGGTCCAAAACAGGAGCCGAAACGTCGAGTTTTCATAAATTCTGGACGCGGTTCAACCCGAGAACCAAGTATGTCTCATATATATATATATATATATATATATATATATATATATATATATATATATATATATATATATATATATATATATACAAACATATAAAAATTGAAACTGACCCCGGATATGTGTTCTAGGGGGCCTAGTTCGCGCTCATTTGAAGACATTATTTCAAAATTTAAAAGTCGAGATCTCCTTATTGGTGAATTTTTTAAAGAAAATTCACTAAAGCAAGTAATCTGGGATGCACAATCAACGAAGGGTTGCGGTGCTATCGGGGCGGCAAGGCCGCGGACGAGCCCTGAGGGAACAAAAAAAAAAAAAAGTAATCTGGGAATTTGAAAATTGTCTTGCTTATTGTCAAGAAGTTAGTGGCCAACAATTTGAACATTTAATTTAATATCGTCACATGTCTTGTTATTGCTGTCTACATTGTTTGATTAAATTGTTCAAAATTTATACCTCCACTTTCTTAAAAATATCCTGATGTAACATATCGTGAAATTTGGTGATCGGTTTCCCAAAAAAAGACACTTTTCCAATAAAACTCTTAAAAGTGTGGGTTGCTATTTAAAGAAATTGACGATAACGTCATATCTACGAAATCGATGACACCACGAACAAATATATGTTAAAATGTCCACATTCAAATCTTATGTTTGAGGTATCTCAGCGATTTTTTTTTTGTTTCTCCCGTAAAGTTGTTATGGAATTTGTTCCTTTCTATGCGCACTCACTGTATCATCAACCGATTTTAATGAAACTTGGTAAGTGTTTTTCTTTTGTTAATAGCTTGGATGCATTCGTTAGTCAGCCCAATCGGACCAGTTTTTCCAGAGAAAGCTTAATTTTTCTGGAAACAAATTTGTACACATGTCGGAAATAATGAAGCAATTTTAATGAAATTTGGTAGACATGTTGCCCGAATCGAGACTTTACTATATACCGAAATTAAAGTTTTCGGGTTAATGGAAACTTGAGTAATTAAAATTTGAAGCATTTAAAGAAAATACGCTACCATAGCGCACTTATTACTCCGTGCAGAATATTTTACAATTTGTCAAAAGGAATAAGCGGAGCGAGAATTTGAATAATTTGTTCTGTAATATCCCGAGATACCTACCATTCAACACTATGACAAGAATGAACTAACCATCAGCATCAGCATAATACATATAGTATCTCCGACCTTGCACAGGTGTGCAATACTTGACCGGCGACATTCCTTTTACAGCCTCCAGCATGCAGTCGAGCATCGGACAGGGCCATCAGTTGAAGGCGGCCACGCCGGGCCACTCCGTTCATACCCGGAGAGTGCTCTCTCCTCTCTCGCCGCCTGCTCGCCCTTTATAAATCCTAATAAACCGGCAGATATGTGGTGATAAATCCCCATTTCTCTCGGAGATACGTCCTCATTAATCCTAACCGGACATGTCCGTTTACGGGCAACTCCATAAAGCACTTCCATGTTCCGGATATCATCGTTTCATTTCTATAACTCCTATTTATCTCCAGATCTTCTGATCTATAACATTGTAGTGTCTTATAAGCAGGGCTCGGATTTATGCGGACACTTTTTAGGTGAAATATGCGCATATACAGGCTGTTTCAAAAAAACATGCACCATCGCTCGTGGGGCAATTCCTTACTAAAAAATAAGAAAAAAAGTTCCTGTGCACATGGGCCCGGAAACGCATAGTTTCCAATATACAGGGAGTTGAATTTTAATTTTTTTTAAATTTTTTATAAATAATTTCAAAACCACTAGATTGATTTTAATGAAACTTGGAGCTTAAAAGTGTATTATGAAAGTGAATATTTTCAAGTGAAAATCTGCTTACAACTGCGTCAGTGGCGTGCGTACGGGGTTACTGTAAAAATTCATTTGGGAAAAAAAATATGTGCGCCACTGTCTTTTTCCAATTTTGATACATCAGTTTTGAAGCTTATTACATAAGCCACAAAAGCTGCCTCTTGGTATTTTTTCGTTCAGGGTATCCCCTAGGAGATATGATTAATTTTATAAAAAGGGACAAAATACCGATTCGTTGGAGTAATGAAAACAGTAATCGTAAAGTGCCATGAAACTATAATTTTTGACAGTTCTCTAAATTCTACAATTTTGAAGTGCTTTGTAGGCGTCAAAAGAGTTTTCGTGCTATTCTTTAAATTTTGATACGGTGCAGTATTTTCGTTTTTAGTTATTTGTTGATACTGAGCTGCTCATTAATATTATTTCCTCCTCTCAAGATGGTTTTCATTAAGTACACTTCAGCGGATTTGACTGATATGTTGTTAATTTATGGACAAACAAATCAAAATGCTAGACAAGCTGTGCGAGTTTATCAGGAAACTTATCCGCAAACAAGAATTCCTGACAAAAATATTTTCCCACGTATTGTAAGACATTTGAGAGAAACTGGTTCTTTAAAATCTTTAAAAGCTGACTCTGGACGCAGAAGATACCGCCGAACTGTACGAGTTGAAGAGGCAATATTAAATAGAGTTGAACGTGATCCTAGTACAAGTACGAGAATTATTGCCACCGAACTGGGTAATATTTCGGCATCATCAGTTCACAGAACTCTGAAGGATCAAAGTTTATATCCCTAACATTTTACACGTGTCCAGGAACTTCTACCTAGAGACTTTCAACCAAGGGTAATGTTTTGTCAGTGGTTCTTAAACAAACTTAGACACGACCAACATTTTTCTAAACGTGTACTATTTACTGATGAGGCGTCATTTACGCGAAAAGGTATCGTAAATTTTCACAATTTACATACATGGGCCGATGAAAACCCACACTCTCTAAGAGTTGCAAATTCGCAGTATCAATTTTCCATCAATATTTGGGCTGCTATTATTGAAAATCACATAATTGGTCCTGTTGTTCTACCGAATCGTCTTGACCATGAATCATATTTAAACTTTTTACAAAATGATTTGCCGTTGTTACTACCGCTTTTTATGAGAAATGGTACAATGTGGTTCCAGCATGATGGTGCGCCCGCACATTTTGCAGCAGTTGTAAGAACATATTTAGCCAACACACACGGTCACCGATGGATTGGTCGTGGAGGTCCGGTGTCATGGCCACCTCGATCTCCGGACCTGAATCCTCTCGATTTTTATTTGTGGGGTCATTTAAAAGAAATAGTGTATAAAACACTAGTAAATACACGAGAAGAATTGTTGGGAAGAATAGAATATGCATTTGACAGCATTAGAGAAGATCAAAATATTTGCAGAAGAGTAAGAAGATCTTTGCGCAGAAGGTTAAATAATTGTAACGACGCTAATGGTGGTCACTTTCAACATTTTCTTTAGCTTTGTTATTAAAGTCAATTGAGTAATGTACAAAAAACAAGAGTTTGGAAAAATCATGGTGTCTACGATTACTTATTTCATTTTTTATTTTTATTTTTTATTTATCATTTTTTATCAATGTTTGTAATATTCATTTCAATGTTTATCACTAATAAGTTTTACGTAGGTTAGTTATTTGCACTTTATTGCTGTAATGTTTACTGTATGTTTTGTTTTTCATATTCTTATGGTTGCAGTAAACATATATTATTATTATTATTATTATTACGCCGACTAATCGGTACTTTGCCCCTTTTTATAAAATTAATCATATCTCCTAGGGGATACCCTGAACGAAAAAATACCAAGAGGCAGCTTTTGTGGCTTATGTAATGAGCTTCATAACTGATGTATCAAAATTGGAAAAAGACAGTGGCGCACATATTTTTTCCCCAAATGAATTTTTACAGTTACCCCGTACGCACGTCACTGACGCAGTTGTAAGCAGATTTTCACTTGAAAATATGCACTTTCATAATACACTTTCAAGTTCCAAGTTTCATTAAAATCAATCCAGTGGTTTTGAAATTATTTATAAAAAATAAAAAATAAAATTAAAATTCAACTCCCTGTATATTGGAAACTATGCGTTTCCGGGCCCATGTGCACAGGAACTTTTTTTCTTATTTTTTAGTAAGAAATTGCCCCACGAGCGATGGTGCATGTTTTTTGAAACAGCCTGTATATGCAGGAAATTAGCAAAAATGCACCAACTTGAACAAAATATGCACAAAAATATCGATATATGCAATGCATAAATAATCATAGTATACCAATAAAACAAGTTTTTAAAGGTCTAAGCTATTAATTTTATTCACAATCAATACCACATAGGACCCTAATTATATTATTTATTAATTATTCATTAATATTATTATTGCAATTATTACTATTAACATAAATTATTCAGTGGCGCTCTAAATTATATATTTTAAAAGATCGCCTTCTCTCAGTTAGTAAGTTTTGATACGAAGAAAAACTCCGTTCTACGCCGACTGAGGTAATTGGAGCATATTTTAAGCTTGACAATATTGTAGGGTCTACATTGTTTAAATCGTATGAAAAATCTCCATCCAGAGCTTTTGCAATCTGCGTTATCTTGGTAAAACCCTCATTTTTTGTGAGCGTTTCTGATAATTATTTGGTAATTTGTTTTGCAACCGGCCTATTTGCTTTATCAATAGTTTCTTTGAAATGTTCTATTAATTTAACTGCTACAGTTAGCAAAACATTTTGCTGCTTAATTTTTTTTATAGTTTCTGTAACTATTTTATAATTAATGTTTATAAAACATAACAGTTGACTCAATTTGGAGTCCTTTAAAATAATTTTTGCTTGTTTCACTGACGCACCTGCTTCATCTGCAAATTCGAGCATTACCTCCGTGATTCCTCTAAAATGTTCAAAATAAAATAAGGCAGCCTCGATCCAGGTTTTCCATCGCGTGAGTACAGGTCTAGGAGGTAATGGTACCCCAGGCAGAACTTCTCTGTCTTTGAACTCTCAAAGCAGCTTTAACGAACACTGTTTTCATATTCTTAATAAATTAATTGACTAAAGGAAATTGCTGTCTAATTTCTTCTGCTACCCTGTTTAACCCGTGAGCCAGGCACGTACAATGAATTAAGTTGGGATAAAATATTTTTAAATGAATTCCAACTTTGACCATATATGAAGCAACATCGGTAAGCAGTAATAAAACTTTATCAACTGGTGCAGTATTTTGTAGAAACACGTTTGACAGACCGTATTGGATAAATCTTGTTATAGCTATACTATTTGTTTTTTCTAATTATTTGACTGCAATTAAATAAAGTCTAGATGAAGAAATTTCAGTTAAGGTGGCCATCATTAAATTAGCAATATATCTACCACAAACATCTTGAGTTTCATCTACTACAACGTAACAAAAATTATTTTTTATAAGACTTTTTACTTCAGAAAAAGTTTGTAAATAGCATTTTTCAACCACATTTTTTCCCAAAATACTTTCATCTGGTATAGACTGTTTACAATATTTTTCCAAAAATAACCTGAAGACAGTGTTATTTAATTAATTCAGTGGAATGTTAGAAGCAACTATTGCCTTGCATAAGTCAAATTTAAAGGTATACTCTTCTGCTTTCTTTGTTTGGTTTCCCAAATATTCGCGTCTTGATACTTGGGCTGTAGTATTTTTATTTCGTTGTTCACACTTTCTTTGATGCAGAGGTGTCTTACAGTGTTGGTCTATAAGATATTTCCTTGCGCTTGAAATCTGTTCAAAAAGAAATCATTATTACTACAGGCATCTATATTTTTTTCTAATAAATAGAAATTTTGTATTGTTTTTATACAATACCCGTGAATTAAGTAATAAAAATAAAGAAGTATAATTTTAGTTTGTATTTCAGTTTTAAGAACTGCAAGGTATTTTTGAAATAATTTTTTAAATTTTTTATTTAGATTGAATTTTGTAATTTTCAATTACAAAGATCATGTGTCGGAAAATTTGGCAAATAGACACTGGGATAATTAATGGCGAAGGTTAGAAAACAAAGAAAATAGATCAGTTGCTTAAAATAAAAGTAATTTACAATTTTCCCGCATGGTTTACAAAAAACGTCATCATCTACGGACAGCCCTGAGTGTGGCCGTATACAGCTTGGCACATTTTTTTTACAGTATAAAATAGTAAAGACAACCCTACACTAACACTGTCTAAAGATGAAGTAAATTCACTGTGCGTACAACTAAGCACAAGCAGCACAAGCAAACTAAATAAGAGAAAAAAATTATTTCAATTCTAGACACTACTGGCGTGTAAATAAATCCGGATTAATCCCCTTTAATGTCTTCTTACGAGACTTAAAATACGAATAAAATTACCTGGCGGTCAGTCCGTTCAATACATTCTGCAGTTATTATTGGGGATTCCAGACACAGTTGTTATGATAGGCGAGCGTAAAACCCTAGTTCTTGCGAGTTTTAGATTTATCCAATACCCACAAGTTTCATTTTGCTATTTATTTCACGTTTATGTAAAGTACAAAGAAAAGAGCGCCATTACCGATAACCCTTCCAAGAATTTGTTTTTATACTCTCACCTACTAGCTACTAGTTTCATTTAGGTATAACACGTACAAAGCTAGGAGGCGGTAGATTCTAAGAACCCAGAGGTAGCTCACCCTGTCTAGCCCACTGTCTTATATTTGAGTGAAGCGCTCAAACTATACAATACCAGGAATTTGGAATTTCCTTTCCGCCAGCTACATTTGGACGGCCTATAAATTTACCTTAGCAGTTGCTTACAATGAAACAAGTATATGGCTTTTGTTATATACCGAAACCCCTAAAAATTGCACAATATGCAAATAATGCAAAAATACATACTAATTAGTACATTTTCTTTTAAAAATGCACTATATATATATATATATATATATATATATATATATATATATATATATATATATATATATACAGTGTGAATTTCTTTCGATGTCTAGTGCAGGAATCCCGTAAACTACTGCAGTTAGAGGGACGGTTAAATGGGGGGAGTAGTGCAGTTTAATGAGTGTAATTCAGAACTATTTTTGTTTCCATAAAAAATGTCAATGATTACTAGATAATTTGAAAAAACTGATATTTACCGATTTTTTAAATGCATTTAGCTGCGTTAGTAGTAGGTTTACTGAAAATATGTAAAGAAAAAGTTGTATATAAATATGTTCTAAATGAATCAAAAATATGCAAACTTTAAAAAGATCTGTAACTTTTGAGTCACGACATAAACTTTGTTGTTTTAAATGGAAATCATAGTTGACTGCGGCTTCATTAAAGAGTTTTTTTTTTCCTCTTTATATTGATATGAAACACGACATACTTATTCTTAGAAATAAAAATTTTACAGTTGCTTGCTTTAAAAAAAAACATTGGTTACCACGGAAACGATTGCTTATTTCAAAAAGCAAAAGCCTAAATCTAAATTTTTGCACATAGTTTACATAACATTTCTAATTAGAGATTTACCATAAAAATTAACAAAACATTTTTTTAAAATAAAATTTGTAAAAAATTTGATAAAAATTTAAAGAAAATGTCTAAAAAGCGTTGAGTTGTTACTAATACAACCAAGTTTCTTTTTCAAAATCGAATCCGTCGCTTAGTTATTGAAACTTCTACCACTAATAGCAAAAGAATCTAGGCCGACTTTTTTAATAGGCAGTCGATGTTCCTTTTTTATGTCAAATCTAACAGGTAACTATGGAAATAATTGTTTTTGACACTTGCAAATCATACTGTGACGTTTACTTTGTAAAAAGTCTTATTTTGGTAGAGACGTTTGTAGTTCGTTAATTATGAATTTTCCGAATCAAGAGAAATCGGACAGGTTTGAATGTTACATGTTAAGTAATAAAAATGCAGTGTGTGCTGCAATAGTTTGAACAATATTTTGATCGTCGCCACTCCAGTTTGCCTATTTAATTTTAAAGCCATTTAAAAGGCTTTATGGTAATTTACGGGCATGTGATTACTTCATTTTATTTTGTTAATTTTTATGTTAAATCTCTAATTAGAAATGTTATGTAAACTATGTGCGAAAACTTGGATTCAGGTTTTCGCTATTAAACGTACACAACCGTTTCCGTGATAGCCAATGTTATTTTTTTGAAAAAAAAAGGAAACCACTGTAAAATTTTTATTTCTTATAATAATCATATCTTGTTTCAGATCAATGCAAAGAGAAAAAAGACCACTTTAATGAATCTACAGCCAATTATGGTTTTCATTAAAAAAAAACAGAAGTTTATGTCATAACTCAAAAGTTACAGATCTTTTTAAAATTTGCATATTTTTGTTCTATTCAGAACATACTTATCTACAACTTCGTCCTTTACACCTTTTCAGCAAACCCAACACTAACGCAGCTAAATAATAACAATAATAATAATAATATTTATTTAAAGAAATCGGCAAATATCAGTTTTTTTTAAAATATCTAGTAATCTGTAACATTTTTTATGGTAACAAAAACAGTTCTGAATTACACTCATATAACTGCATTACTTTCGCCATTTAACCGTCTCTCTGCAGTAGTTTACGAGATCCCTGTACTAAACATCGAAAAAACTCACCCTGTATATATATATATATATATATATATATATATATATATATATATATATATATATATATATATATATATATATATATATATATATATATATATATATATATACTTTATTTGTTTGCTGTACGTTTGTGATTTCTTATTGGTTTGCGCGGACTGCAGTTTCGAACCGTCCCGGTTCATCATCAGCACGCTACTGACTGTTATCGCTCCCGTGTGGTCTACGTCTGAGATTGTACGTGGCGCATGCGCCTTGAGCTTCTATTGGTCGGTTTCCTGTTTTCTGATTGGTTGTGCCTTCGGACTGTGTCGTGTGTATCGGTCTCCTGTCTTGATCACTGTGGTTTGATAATTTGTCTATTTGTATGGCCTTTATTAAGTTTTGTTTAAATGTTTGTACTTGTATTTGTTCTGGTATTAATTGTTTCTTATTGTTTGTTTGTTGAATGTAGTATTGTTCCCAGATTTCCATTTTTTTGTGGTCTTTAACATGTTTCATTAGTTGTAATTGGGTGATGTCTGGTTTTTGGTGTTTTGTGTTGTGAATGTGTGTAGCTACGTCTGATTTGTAGCTAGGTATGTGGATTTTATCTAATGCTGTTATATGTTCCTTGAATTTTGTTTCTATTGATTTTTTTTGTCATTCCTATATATTTTTTATTGCATGTGTTACATTCTATTTGATATATTTCGTTTAATTCATGTGGGTTGTGTTCTTGTTTTTTATTTATTTTGTTTATTATTTTGTTATTGGTTTTGTAGCTCATTTTTAAGTCATATTGTTTGAGTGCTTGTGTTATTTTTTTGATGTGGTGGTTATAAGTGAATGTTGTGTATTTTGTGTTTGTTTCTGGTGTTTTGTTTTCGGTTTTGTTGATTTGTTTGTTTTTGATTTGTTTTACTAGCTTTTCTATTGTTTTCTTGTTGTATCCATTTCTTTCTGCTATTTGTATTATGATGTTGTACTCCTTTTCTCGTTCGTCGTTATGGAGTGGTACATTTAGCATTCTGTTTATTAAGTATCTGTATGCGGCCATTTTGTGTGTGTGTGTGTGTGGCTGTAATGAGTGTTTAGGTATGGTGATGTCTGTTTGGTGGGACATCACCATACCTAAATTTTTAGTAGCGATCTCTTTACTATAAAATTTTTTCTCCGACAATTCACTAAAAATACAAATTTCGATAAACATTCGTTATTTAGAAATTTTAATTGATCGTTGACGTATACCGAGGCCAGCAAACCCTGATTACCCATAAAACATTAGTGTTGTTGAGATTTATTTTTTAGAAAGTCATATTTGCGGTAGAAAAGTATTCATTATTCCCTGCATGTTTGAATATGTTAGGAAATTAAATACGCTATTTCACATTTGCAATAATTTACATTTGAACAGTGACAAGCTCTCGCTACGTGTATAGTAGCGTATAAATAAATATGAAACATAATAGACAAACAGCCATAAACAAAACGTTCAATTACGACTCATTAAATACAGTGAGCCGGGTAAATAAGGCCGTGGATACAACGAATAATCACGTTTTCGCATGCGAGATTTATTGTTTGCACATTATTTGCATATACTAAGGATACGATATTAAATCTTAATGCCTTACTTTCCACTAATAACAATAGATATTTAGCAGATATTTACGAATCTAAAATTAGTCTAATTTATTTCACTAAGAGCTGACGTTCTATTTTATATCCGTTTTTAAGATGCCCTTGTGTTATTTTCTAAATAGTGATTTCATTTCTGAACGTCACACAGTCTGGGATTGACATACTTAAATATATAATGAAAGGCTTATCCTCGAGACACCAAAATTTATTTCAGATTTCTCTTACTCCCGACGCGTTTCGACACTCCAAGAGGTCATCTTCAGGGGATAAATTTGAACAATTCTAAAAAAAATTGAACCTGAAACTATACAGGAAGATTCAACAGGTCACAACTTCATCCATTGTTCCAGGGGCCAACACTACATCTGCATATTGCCAGAAAATTGTCTTCAAAAACAAAAAAGCAATGGAAAAGATCGGCGATTTTTAACAACCATGATAAGGGGCGGCCATTATGTGAACCTGAAACATATAGACTATTAAACCATAAACTCTATAGCTGAAACTACTGCCGAAGCATCAGAAAGAGGGTCTTTGAAATGGATTTTCTGAAAATATTTTAGTAAAATGAAGGACCATGATGGTTGAAGCTGAATGTTAAGGCGTTGTAAAACACACTTCTTACGACATATCGTCTATATAATCCGTATTTGTTCCAAATTTGTGGTATGAAAATTGCAAATTTTGACGTTTAAAATCGCGACTTTGATGTTTGAAGAAGAAAGATTATCAAATTTTCAAAATACTTTTTCTGCAATTTCTTGGCGTTTTTGCATCAAGAAAACTTAACTCTTGGATGTAATATTCAATTGGTTATGTTAATCGCACAAAATATTTTGTTGTGCTTTCCTCTGATCACCAGTGGCACCCAGATTTTTTGTATTAAAATGCCTATAACTTTTTTTCTTTCAACTTAGGAACCTGAATTTTAGCACCTAAGGTAAGCTGGACAGTTGAAACGTATATGCCAAACTTGGTTGTCATAGATCTGTTATTTTCGAAGATACGATATGATACCCAAAATGTTTCCGAAAAAACTGGTCGATTTTTCTGGATAACGAACTTATCCAAGCCATTTACAAAAGGAAGGTACGTACCAAGTTTCATTAAAATCGGCCCATTATTTTTTGAGTTATCGGTATATATATATATATATATATATATATATATATATATATATATATATATATATATATATATATATATATATATATATATATATATATATATATATATGTATATATATATATATATATATATATATATAATAATAATAATAATAGAAATTTATTTTCCTTCATTACAAAAAATAAACAGTTCATTCGTTGCAATTAATTAGGTACATAAACAGAGGAAAACCACTAGGTTGCGATCAAGCAAGCAGAAGATCCTTCTGCCCCCCGGACTAATTCGCTTACCTAGGTATCTTACATTTAATATTTTAGCGATCCTTTAACCTAGCCTAAACACTTAACTAGACTAATATCTTAACCGGAAAGTCATCATATCTCCCAAATTATTCCCGATTACAAAGAAAAGAAAAATGATCAAGTACCATTTACTGTGTACTATACAGGTAGTCAAACAAATGCTTCCTAAACTGTTCAATTTTTAGCCTTTTAAGTTCATTTGGTATCGCATTATAAAGCTTTGGAACATTGTAACTATACGATCTATATATATATATATATATATATATATATATATATATATATATATATATATATATATATATATATATATATATATATGAGACATACTTGGTTCTCGGGTTGAACCGCGTGCAGAATTTATGAAAACTCGACGTTTGGGCTCCTGTTTTGGAGCCATTTTCAAGAGGTAAAGGAAATATGTAAGGACACTCTAAGGCCTCAATCTGCCTACTCCTTAGAGTGGTGGACAAAGGTGGGTAAAGGAAATATGTAAGGACACTCTAAGGCTTCAATCTGCCTACTCCTTAAAGTGGTGGACAAAGGTAGGTAAGGGAAATATGTATGGACACCCTAAGGCCTCAATCTGCCTACCCTTCAGAGCGGTGGACAAAGGTGGGTTAGGTTGTTGTAGCTCGATTACGGGGCCTCAATCTGCCTACTCCCCAAATCTCGCCGGAGATCGTCTGTGAGGTCTCAGTGTGTTCAACCCTAGGCCTCAGAGAGATCTCCTCATTAGTGAATTTTTCGTTTTACGAAAAAGTCGCTAAAATGACAGTCTCCAATCTGAAATTTTTACCCTTCAATCCCTTCGAGTGACAGTGGCAACCCCCAAATTTTTAAATAGGTAGTAGAAAGATATCTTTATTAGTGAATTTTCTTTAAAAAAATTCACTAATGAGGATATCCCGACTTTTGAAATTTGAAAAAAAAATCTTCAAATGACCGCAAACTAGGCCCCCTAGAACCCATATCCAGGGTCAGTTTCAATTTATATATGGTATGTAGGTTTACAGAGAAATACTACACACATAACAACGTTTGTTAATATGAATTGAAGAGTAAGAAGAGAAAGTACAGCAAAGCTATAGTTACAAAATGCCACAAAACTCATAATTTTGAAATTTAAAATCACATTATTTGCCATGCACTTAGTAAGATTATGTATACCTACAAAAAAAATCCAATATGTATTATAGAGGTAGATAATAAATTAGTTAGAAATACCACGTCAGTAATAAAGAGCTCAGGACATGTGCAGGTTGATTTCTTGAGAATTTCATTGTAGATGTACTTGCAGGACATGTGAACAGAAAAGAAAAAGAATATATGAAAACCAACGTTTGTAAAATTTAAAAGGATAAAAAAGTTAGAATGAGTTTTTGTTTTGCTTATTAAGCACAGGTGAAAGTGATATAGGTGAAATAAAACCTAATAGAAAAGACAAATTGAATTTCTCTAACATAGACTCAGAAATAGTCAGTGATCATGAGTGCTCGCTGTAAATAAATAAATAAGCTTAGAATAAGGAGGTATAGTGAATGAACGGCTTTGAACACTAGTGAACATAATACTAAATAAAAAGCCTGGACGCAGCAAGTGCGTTATGGTAGTGAATTTTCATAGAAATGATCTGGCACAAAATATTTTATAACTTTTTTTTATTGCAACATAGAAATCTAAATTTTGGTGCGTAGTTTACTTTTTATATCGTAAACCTACCTACCAAATTTGGTTATCATAGATTTTTTATTTTTTAAGATAAAATTTTTTTTCAAATGAAAACTCAAAATTTTCCCGGAAAACCTTGTCTGATTTTTTTGATTAACGAACTTGTCAAAGCCATTTACAAATGGAAGGTACGTGCCAAATTTTATCAAAATCGGCCTATTATTCTTTGAGAAAAAAATTTTTTTCGAATGAAAACTCAAAATTTTCCCGGAAAACCTCGTCCGATTTTCCTGACTAACAAACTTGTCAAAGCTATTTACAAAAGAAAGGTACATGCCAAATTTTATTAAAATCGGCTAATTACTTTTTGAGATAAGAATTTTTTTCGAATGAAAACTCAAAATTTTCCCGGAAAACCTCGTCCGATTTTCCTGACTATCGAACTTATCCAAGCTATTTACAAAAGAAAAGTACATGCCAAATTTTATCAAAATCGGCCCATTATTTTTTGAGTTATCGGTGTGATACATATATATATATATATATATATATATATATATATATATATATATATATATATATATATATATATATATATATATATATATATATATATATATATATATATATATATATATATATATATATATATATATATATATATATATATATATATATATATATATATATATATATAAACATATAAAAATTGAAACTGACCCCGGATATGGGTTCTAGGGGTCCTAGATCGCGCTCATTTGAAGAAATTTTTTCAAAATTCAAAAGTCGAGATCTCCTCATTAGTGAACTTTTTCTAAGAAAATTCACTAAAAGCCAAAAGACTGCGTGCAAAGTTTTGATATGATATATAGAGACGCTAAGGCAACAGGCTAAAGTGGGAACATCAAAATAAAATTAACAAATAAGATTTTAAACTGATAACCGAGTGATAAGAAATGGACTAAAAAGATAAAATATTATAGTAAAAAGTGAATTTTGTTAATTAGCATAAATTGTTAACTAGAATAAGTAAAATTATCAATAGGACACAGATGTCAAAAACAAGAAATATTCCATATTTTGACATGAAATGCATTTAGAAATAGCAAAGTGGTCAGTCGTATGCATTGTAAATCAGAGATTTAAGAACCTCGGTGGTTCAGGGGTAAGGGGGTAAGAACGTGTGCCTCTGAACCGAAGTGTACTGGGTTCGATCCCAGGATACTCCTTTCACTTTTTCAGTACAAACTGTAACATTAACATCAACCGAGGTTATGGGATTGTATTTGAGCAAGTTGAATGTCTGCACGTTCCGCGCTTCGGAGGGGGCGTAAAGCCGCCGGTCCCGTGTCCATGCGACGTTGGGCACGTTAAAGATGCCTACCCTCCTTACAGAAAGACAGGGGTTCAGCAAAATTTCCAGGATAGTGAGGTCAAACTGCTCCCTGGCGTCGGGGATTCGCCATAGTCGCGGAAATAGTCCGACGTTAAAGAAACAAAACACACACACACAAATCAGAGATTGATTAATACTCTGGCGAATTTAAATGTAATAAAGCTTGAGATGTTTGGGAAAGTCAGTAAAAATTAGAAGCTTTCAAAATTCAAAATCGGAATCTCCCCATAAGTGAATTTTTTCTACGAAAATTCACTAATAAGGAAACCCATCTAATTTACAGCGTTATAAATGCGAAGCTGAATATGATAAATAGATAAATTGGTGTATAGAGAAAGGCACAGTTAATTGAGCTTTTTGCTGAATGTTTTAGTTAATAAATGTAACTTGTTGCGATCGAATCTATGTACAACGATATGTAATTGAAAAACAATGAACCACTAGTTTGTTTCATCATTAAATCATTTATTTTGTAAATGAAAATGGCTGCGTTTCACAGATAAACCCGGTCGGTAGAGTAAAGATAACAAAATTGACAACATAAACATGTACCGAGATCTAATCACTTTCTATATGCCAGAGAAACAGTAGTTCTGATCATGCTGGTAAAGTTTTTAACATAAAGAATTGAGTTGAATTATTGTAAATGTCGATTTAATTCAAGACATTTAAGATATCCAAAGTAATTACCTGCAAATAGATCTGGGAATGTAAATACAGGGTGTGCCAATTAAAAATTCCCACCTGGAAAACATCGAAATGAAAAAAGAAAAAGAAAAGCCGAGACGCGTCGAATTATCTGTCAAGGGGAACACATGACACCGAAAGTTTTGGTGTCTTGGAACCTACCCCTAGGCAGGGGCGTAAAGTAGTACGACTTTTAGCAAATTTTCATTAGGAAAAATTCGCTAATAGAGAGGTCACGATGAAAAGCTTTTGAAAAAATGTCTAGAACCTAAAACCAAGGTCCGTTAACATTTTTATATTTTTACATACATACATACATACAAATATATATATAATATATATATATATATATATATATATATATATATATATATATATATATATATATATATATCATATATATATATATATATATATATATATATATATATATATATATATATATATATGTATCCAAGCGATAACTCAAAAAATACTAAACTGAGGTCAATCAAAATTGGCTAAAATTTTGTTTGGGAAAAAACCGAGGTCAAGTTCGTTAATCAGCCCTTATGCTCAAGTTTTTCTGGTGGAAAATCGAGAAAAACTTTTGAAAAGTAGCAGAGAAACTGGAATGAGACTTTACATGTGGCTAGAAATAGTGCAAATAAGCCTATGTTGTGAATTTTAAGTAATTTGTTACACAATATTTAGAGTCTTTTCCAAATTTAAAAAAAAAAATTCCAAATACATGCGTTGAGACGACTTAGTGGTTAAAGTCCAATGCCTGATAGACAGAGTAGTTAACTGGCACGCGTAGATTGATTCATACAACAGGTATAAACCATACATCAACGATAAGCAAACTAAATATCTACCAGGCATAAAACATACTACCCAAACCAACAATCGTGAAATATCGGCCGCAATTATGGGAAATGACAAACGCCATGAAATTAAAAATTTGCTCAATGATCGTTATTTAACTAAGGGATTCAATCAACTATTAAAATATACTATATTTGTGGCTTTATGAACGGCCTCAAATAAAGTTTTAGCGCATCATAGATACATTATGCTGTCGGATAATATAGTAGAAAAGAAAACAAAATCAAGCCAAGTCTCTCCAAAAATGATTCTAAAATAGTTTCTTTTATCTTTAAACTTAAACATAAGACGTCATATAACACCGAAACAGTCGTGGAATTTGTTTCAATGGTAACTCCACGAGTTCTGTAATCAATTGTCTTAGAATATAATATCCCGGGCACGAAGCCGATCTAATGTATCATGTAAACAAAACGTCAGTTGACGTATGTCTAGATGGCTGAGTCGCTGTTGCATTTGTCTCATAAGCAGAAAGTTACGCGATGGAATCCAGCTCGATGAATGTATGTTTTTTTATGTTTTATTTTGACATTTGGAGAAACAATAGTGCACAAGTTTCATACGTTTAGAACAAGATCTCATTTTTGTTTAAAACGCCTAAATAACTTTGTCACCCTTGAGTCTGAAATTATAATTTTCTTATTGTTGATATTGAAAAAATCGGTTTCATTAGTTTGACTAAAACGAAATCATACTGGCGATGAATAAGGTAAGATAACTGCTACGTTTACAATTTCGCAGATACTTTGCTGTTCTAAATTTAAATTAAGTTTCCTTTTGGAAATCTTGTGCATAACTTTAATGAAATTTGTAATACAAGTTTCTTTTAAAGAGACTTGGGCTATCTACAGATATAGCAAAAATTTAGTTCTTTAGCTTCATAGAAAACTGAGTTTTGGTCATTTTTCTCAAAAGGAGTTAGAACGCAACACCTTTTGGTGATAGAGAGATATCGATGGTAACATTTTCGAAGGAATTCTTCAAGTGTCTCTCGAAAGTGTTACCATCGGTATCTCTCTATTATCAAAAAAATCTTGTTTACTAACTCCTTTTGAGAAAAATGCCCTAAATTCAATTTTTCATAAGCTAGAAAATTAAATTTTGATATATCTATAGCTGATGTAAGTCTCTTTAAAAGAAACTTGTTTTAAAAATTTCAACAGCTTTCCAGAAGGGAACTTAATTAATATTTAGAAAAATAAAGTATCTGCGAAATTATAAACCTGGCAGGTATTTTTCTTTATTAATCGCCTGAATTATTTAGCTTTAGTCAACCTAATCAAACCAGTTTTTTCAATATCAACAATAACAAAATGTCTGCTGAAAATTGTAGTTTCAGACTCATCTTGTTCAAAACGTATGAAATCTGTACACTATTGTTTCTCCAAATGTCAAACAAACAAAAAATCATGTAACTATCTCTGAACCTTCTGCGCAGAAAACAAGCACGTTACCACTGAACCATCTGAGATATATTAACTAACGTTTGGTTTACATGATACTTGACGCCGGCTACATGCCCCGGAATATGTTATGTTATATTAAACGTAAACGCAACAGTTAATTACAGAATTAATAGAATTGTGACTTGAAAGACAGTCAACGACTGTTTCGAGCTTAGATAACGTCTTATGTTTAAGTTTAAAGATAAAAGCACAAGCTGTTTTAAAATCAATTTTATAGAAACTTGACTTGATTTTGTTTACATTTCCACTATAATATGCTACACTCTCAGGCTAAAAATGTGTTTGGGGTTGTTTATCAAGGTACAGATATAGCGTATTTTTAAGATTGATTGAATCCCCCAGTTAAAAAACAAACACTTGGCAAATTTCATGTCGTCTGCCATTTTCGACATTTATGGCCGAGATTTCACGATTGTTGGTTCGGGTAGTATGTTTATACCTGTTATTTTTTTTTGGTTACCGTTGACGTTGAGGGTTTATACCTGTTGTTTGAATTAATCTACGCATGGCAGTTAACTTCTCTGTCTGCCAGGCAGGGCTTCAACCACTAAGTCGTTTCAACGCATGTCTTTCAGATTTTATTGTTAATTTGGAAAAAACTGTAAATATTGTGGACCAAATTACTTAAAATTCACAACATAGGTTTATTTATATCATTTCTAGCCACATGTAAAGTCTCATTCCAGTTACTCTAATACTCTAATTTGGGGGGGAAATGTCCGTTATAGCTGATATACGAACTCGTTCGCGGCCTTAATAAAATAAAGATATGTGCCAAGTTTTCTTTAATACAGTTGCGTTTTCGCTCGGATATATATATATATATATATATATATATATATATATATATATATATATATATATATATATATATATATATATATATATATATATATATATACAGGTGATTATTTGGCGAAAAATAAAGGGTGTCTTTTTTATCAAGTTTTTCTTGAAACCCCTTCTTGTCCAAGATACAGTCCTTTGAAATTTTGGCAAAAAAAGTTTTAAGTAAATTTCTCCGTTATGGAATAAATTTAAAAAACGATATTTTGCAGATGTATAAGGCTAACAAAATGACAGTTTTAAATGAATTTTGTGATCCTATAATGTTATCACAAGAGGGTGAATAAACCTACCCTTACATTATTTTTTAACAGTACTTTTTATTGTGTGTACCGTTTTCTATTAAAAAAAAATATTTAGAAAGAAAGATTAGCAACTTTTTTATGTCATAACATTTTCTCATAAAATTGTTAGTTTCATCACAAAAAAATAAAATATTACTCAGATCGATGTCACATTAATTTAGAGTGGTTGTTATTTGCTGAGGAATCAAGTACGTGGTAGGCTGTCAAATAACGTCATAATTACACTAATATTAATTGTTCTGGTTGTTCTCGATCTATCGAAAATGTTTTAAACACTTAGAACAAATAAGTGAATAAAATGGTAAATTATACCAATTCTAAAATGGCAGATATGCATTTTGAATATGCCCGTGCTAATGGCAATGGATTAAGAGCACAGCGCCTCTACACTGAGTTATATCCAAATAGAACTGTACCTCATCACAGCATATTCGCACGCATTCATCAACGTCTGCAAGAAGAAGGAACATTTTCAAGAAGTGCCGCCGATTTCGGGCGTTCTAGAGAAGTAAGAACTGTAGCACTTGAAGAGGCTGTCCTCAATTTAATTGAACAATCTTCTGGTACATGTACAAGAAGAATCGCTCAAGTCTTAAATGTCAGCTATTCCACGGTATTTAGAATTTTAGAAGAACAACTACTGTATCCCTACCATATCCAACGAGTTCAAGCGCTCTTACCTCGTAATTTTTTACCTCGTTTAATTTTTTGTCAATAGATGCTTCAAATGATCACGCAAATTTCACAGTTCTTATCTCGTATTTTATTTACTGATGAGGCCAACTTTTCATGAGAATCTATTAGAAATTTTCATAATAACCACATATGGTCTGAAGAAAACCCACAGGATATTACGGAATCTCATTTTTAATACCAGTTTTCATTAAATGTATGGCTTGCTGTCATTGGTGATGATTAATTGGACCATATTTTCCTCCGATAATACTAAATGGAGAAGTATACTGTCATCTACTTGAAGAAGAGTTGCCCCTATTTCTTGAAAATATTCCTTTACAAATTAGGCAACATATGTGTTACATGCACGATAGGGCTCTGGCTCATTTTAGGATCAACGCTCGTAACTACTTGAACAAAGTTTACCCAAATCGTTGGATAGGTCGAGGAGGCCCACAGAATTGGCCTTCCCGATCTCCTGAATTGAATCCGTTGGATTTTTGTCTGTGGGGATTCCTGAAAACCTTAGTTACTTCAAGTCCTGTTGAAAACATCGATGACCTCAAAAATCGTATTATCGCATCATGTGATATTATGAGAAACACTCCCGGTTTTTTTCATAGAATACGAAATTCAATGAGAAGCAGACTAGAGTCATGCGTTCTCTCCGAAGGGGGCATTGTCAAAATTTATTATGATGATACGTACTGACATTTTGTTAATATTTCTTTTCGTTTCTTAGTTTGTTAATTATTAATTATAAAATAGTAGTACAATAGATGTTGTTTCTTATTATCAATTTTTGGAAATTAGTAAAAGAACAATACATATTAACATATTAATGTAATTACGACGTTATTTGACAGCCTACCACGTACTTGATTTTTCAGCAAATAACAACCACTGTAAATTCCTATGACATCGATCTGAGTAATATTTTATTTTTTTGTGATGAAACTAACAATTTTATGAGAAAATGTCAAAGACATAAAAAAGTTGCTAAATGAATCCTTATTTATAAATCTTTTTTTTTCTAATAAACAGTACACACAATAAAAAGTACTGATAAAAAATAATGCAAGTGTAGGTTTTTTCACCTTCTTGTGATAACATTATAGGGTTACAAAATCCATTTAAAAATGTCATTTTTAAGCCTTATACATATGCAAAATTTTGTTTTTTTAAAATTATTCCACAACGGAGAAATTTAATGAAAACTTTTTTTTGCCAAAATTTCATAGGGCTGTAACTTGGAGGAGAAGGGGTTTCAAGAAAAACTTTATAAAAAAGACACCCCTTATTTTTTTCTAAAGAATCACCCTGTATATATATATATATATATATATATATATATATATATATATATATATATATATATATATAAACATATAAAAATTTAAACGAACGTTGGATTTTGGTTCTAGGGACCTAATTTTTGCTCATTTGAAGACGTTTTCCGACAGTCTCACCATCGTTACCCCTCTTTTAGTGAATTTTTTAAATGAAAATTCACTAATAACACCAATTAGTCAATACCCTCCATTAACGTTACTTGCTCAACTTGAAGAATAAAATGTTTGAAGCTTGAAATGATTAAATTAGCTCCTGCTGGTAATTAAGCATACCATAATCTATATAGGTTGGGGTTCCATATGGCAGTGAAATGGGAAGGCACCCCCCCGCTGAGATAACTTACCACCCGTTGTGAACTCCGCAGTACACGACAAATCACCCAGCTTCCAGAAAGCTACTGGCTTGCAGCTTATGGTTGCTCTGCTGCACCAACATAAACAGCGCGCGTGTCATATCCCGCTGATAGAATGTATAATTTGGTTGTCTGCGCTGTTTAATGAGATTAAAATTATAAGGATAAAAATCGCTGTTCATTAATTCGGCTTTATAAAAAAAAACAGTTTGTTACAGGTGGGATTCTTGTATTAAACGGCAACATAATTTGTTTAGCTTTGTTAAAATATAGCTACTTGTTGACATTTTATTGAATTTTTTTAAATTCACAAATGAGGAGGCCACTACTTTTGAATTTAAAAAAATCTTTAAAGAGCGTGAACTAGTCCCACTAGAACACATATCCGTGGGTCAGTTTCAATTTGGATATGTTTATATATATATATATATATATATATATATATATATATATATATATATATATATATATATATATATATGTACAGTAGCGGCTCGCGCCTTAATGCATTGGTGGTGCGCAAGAAGAAAAAAAGATTGACTCCCCTCTTTTTTCCCAGAAAATGTATTATAAAAAAACCTACTTACTAAACTTAATAATTATTAACTACTTGCCAAGTTTTCCTCTAGTTAGTTATAGGTTATAGTAGTTAAAAAGTCCTTTCCTTTGATACTTACTAACTAACTATATAATTTTAAATGCGTTGTTTTATATAAAGACATGAAAATATGTGATCTTTGTCATTTTTTACTTCACGTACCTTTTCAATTTTATTATATTTATTTATATGTTAATTTACTCGTCTATTAATTTATATATTTATAAACGGCTAAAGCCTATGTAGGTTAGCAATATATAAATTCAAATGTTTTGTTTGACATAAAAACATGACAATATGTGATCTTTGTCGTTTTATACTGCACGTATCTTTTCAATTTTACTATATATATATATATATATATATATATATATATATATATATATATATATATATATATATATATATATATATATATATATATATATATATATATATATATATATATATATATATATATATATATATATATATATATATATATATATATATATATATATATATATATATATATATATATATATATATATATATATATATATTAACTTGAATTTTAGGACTAAATGAATTTTATGAAAATACGCCAGAATGCCATACTTGATAGACGCAAACTTATTATAAATTTTGACTAAATAATTTAATATACTCTAAAATGTCTAAATGTGAGATGCTATTCACGAGGATCTAATCTATAGTAGTTATATTCCTTCTACTAACACTATATTTTAGACTATATTTAATTGTCATCGTTTCAATTACATAATATTTTGCTGAATACAAATCAATAATAACATTGCTTTAAGAAAGATAATACGGTCCTGGCGATAAAATGAGCGATTACGCCTGTGATTCAAGGACAGCATAACTGTATGCCGAGTCCCACCCTGGTCCGTTAAGCTGGAGCGATGTAGGCAAGGTCAAATATTCTATTCTCAGAACATCAAAGGGCCGCCCTACAAGATTCAGTGCTGGGTCTTATTATGCTTGCTGCAAGTGTGGAATTTCAAATCTCACAACAGAATTGCTTATTTAGTCGTTTTTGACGAAGATTGTCGATTATTTCGCATTGAAGTTTCCCATTTAGTTAGAGCGCCGAAGAATAGACGCCGACGCAGGACTCAGTGTATATGGATGTATGTAACGTCGACAACCATTAACACACTATACTTCTTCGGATTCTGTATAAATGGCTGCCGACTCTGCGATCCTCGATATACTAATTTTGTTTGTGTAGAATGCAGGAGGAAAAAATAAAAATGTCTTAAAATATAGCATAGCAAAAATATTATTTTTCCCCGGCAGGCGGCAGTGCGCGGCCACGGGCGCACTTAGTGAGGAGCCGCCCCTGCATATATATATATATATATATATATATATATATATATATATATATATATATATATATATATATATATATATATATATATATATATATACAGGGTCGCTGATAAGTCTGGAAACGGTCGATTATCCGGGAAAATATACAAGGTGTCGAAAAAAGTTTTATACAAAAGTTTTTGGGTTCTTCAATGTCTACTAGGCGGTGATAATTTCATTTATACAGGGTTGGTCATACAGGCGTGGCACACCAATATTAATTTTTTTTAATGGAACACCCTATATATTATTCGATATTTAAATCCTTCTCTTAATTTTGAGCAACATTTATCAGAAGCATGATGTACATAAACTCAATCGTTTCCGGGTAAAAAAATAAATAAAAATAAACGCTATTGTTTTTAAAATCTATTGGATGAAGAACAAAAATAAATGAAAAGTAGAATATCTCTTGAAAACAATCTGTGAGTGTGAAAAGAACCGGTTGCGATGTTTTTAACATTGTTTGAAATCCTATTTTATAAGATGTTCAAAGTGTTCTCCATTGACCTCCTGACAATAATGAATTCGCTTAACAAAACATTGCACTGCATTTACAAGAGCGTTTTGAGGAATGTTATTAATTTCATGCACAATCCTTGCTTGCAACTCTTCAATATTCTGCGGTCTATTTTGGTAAATTAAATTTTTTACATGACCCCACAAAAAAAAGTCAAGCGGCGTCATGTAGGGAGACCTAGCTGGCCATTCAATAGTTCCCCTGCACCCTATCCATCTGCCAGGAAAGGTTTGATTCAGATATTCCCGTACCTCAATTACAAAATGAGGGGGTGCCCCATCCTGCTGAAACCATATTTCTTCCGCTGGTAGATTTGGGTCGTTATTGTTCGGAAATAATCGACTAACGTCTGGAACAATTGATTCTTGCAAAAGTGTCAAATATCGAGCAGAGTTCAAATTACCGTGTATAAAATAAGGTCCTATGATATGTCCACCAATAATAGCACACCAAACATTTACTTTTTGCGGTCTTTGGGTGTGAATTTGTTCCATCCAATGTGGGTTTTCGTCTGACCAGTACCTACAGTTGTGTCGGTTGACTTGTCCATTCAAACAAAATGTAGATTCGTCGGAAAACAAAATGTGGTTGGCAAAGTTAAAATTTTGGCGTAACTTCTCCATAATAAGTTCACAGAACTCGATTCTGCGATCAAAATCGTCTTCACTCAGTTCTTGCAATAAATGAATTTTATATGGACGGAACTTTTCCCGCTTCGTAATCTTTTGAATTGAATATCGACTCATATTGTGATTTAAAGCCAATTGCTGTGCCGAAGTTTTCGGATTTTCCACCACATCCAATATTACATTCAAAGAATTTTCTTCATTTGTAACGGTTACTGGCCTTCCAGTTCTAGGTTTATCCTTGATACCGCCAGTTTCGTGAAAACGATGCAAAGTTTTCGAAACTGTGGATTTGGAGATCGATTCCCGCTCAGGATGCAACTCATTGAACATAATCACCACTTGAGCAAAACTTCGTGTTCTATCACCGTACCCTATCATCATTAAAATTTCGATACGTTCGGTTTCAATTAAACTTGCCATTTTGCACAAAAACTGTTGACACTAAATTACTAATGTTTCAAAACTGTTGACACTGAATGAATGTTTGACATTCGTTGTCCTGGAAACATTTTAAAACAAAAGAATAATACTGCGTTTCTTATGGGCATCTTATCTTATCTTGGGATTCCAAACAATGTTAAAAACATCGCAACCGGTTCTTTTCACACTCACAGATTGTTTTCAAGAGATATTCTACTTTTCATTTATTTTTGTTCTTCATCCAATAGATTTTAAAAACAGTAGCGTTTATTTTTATTTATTTTTTTACCCGGAAACGATTGAGTTTAGGTACATTATGCTTCTCATAAATGTTGCTCAAAATTAAGAGAAGGATTGAAATATCGAATAATATATAGGGTGTTCCATTAAAAAAAAAAAAATATTGGTGTGCCACGCCTGTATGACCAACCCTGTATAAATAAAATTATCACCGCCTAGTAGACATTGAAGAACCCAAAAACTTTTGTATAAAACTTTTTTCGACACTTTGTATATTTTCCCGGATAATCGACCGTTTCCAGACTTATCAGCGACCCTGTATATATATATATATATATATATATATATATATATATATATATATATATATATATATATATATATATATATATATATATATATATATATATATCACAATGATAAATAAACAAATAATAAGCGGATTTTGATCCAATTCGGTGAGTACCTTCCGTTTGTAAGTAGCTTGGAAAAGTTCGTTAGCCAGGAAAAGCAGCCCGGTTTTTCCCGTAAAATGTTGTAGAAATTTTCCGGAAAATGTTTATATCTCCTTGATACCAAAGTAATGGCAACCAAATTTGGTATGCGGGTTTACGTCATAAAAGATAAACTATGTACCAGCATTTAGATCTGTAAGTTAAAAGTTATAAGCATTTAAAGAAAAAAATTGGGATTTTCCTCAAAACGCCAAAATCGCCATTTGAAACGTCAAAATTGGCAACATTAGGCAAGGAACCTAAAGCAATATGTAGAGAAAATGTCGCAAAAAATGTGTTTTACAAAGCCTCACGGTTGAAGCTGAATCTTAAAGCTAGGTTCATACACTCGCGACTTGCGAAATAGCCACGAAAGGTATCCCTATTGGTTCATTTAAAATAATATCGTAATATTATTTGAAATGGCCCAATAGGAATTAGTTTCACAATTCGCATGTCGCAACTCGCGAGTGTGTATGAACCTAGCTTTTAGTTTCTGATTCAACCGTCATTGTCCTTAATTTTACTTATATATTTCCAAAAAATTGCTTTTAAATAGACACTTTCTCGGATGCTTTGGTAGTAATTAGTACCTATAGAGTTTATCGTGTAATGATATAATTTTTAGCGAATTTTCGTAAAATTTCAATAAATTTGAATATATCCGTTATTATACAAGATATAAGAAAAATTGTGGATGGTAATTATAGGATGTATTGAGCTACATCCTACAAAATTATTTCTACAATCACAGGCTGGCCCATATGTCGTTGGTGATGCAAATTTTTTTTTATTTTTTTTTATTGAACACGTCTTACATTATTACATTGTAACATTTTCTATAGAAATATAATGCATGTTTGGAAGAAAAGAAATTTGGGACGCAGCAAGTGCGTCATGGTAGCGAATTTTCATTAAATGTTTCCCATTTGAATAGCTCAATTTGCTGTTAACCTATAAGTGTGTTGGCAAGGGAATCAGTTTTTTCGGGAACATTGTAAGTTCGTTTTCAGAAAATTTGTATTTTGATGAAATATCATAGGGGAGGCCGTAGCAAAGGGGACCCTTTAAGAGATTTAGCCAAATATTTTCTTAAATTATAAAGCCTTTATGTAAAGCAAATACATATTTTTACACAACATTTATTTATCTTCATTAATCGAAACATGGAATACAAAAATAAATATTTATTCATTTTTTTTAACAAAATGGAAAATAGTGTTCCCGTTCCTATATGCCCCATACTTCGGGGCAAAAGGGACCGCTCTTTACTCTAAGCACAGGCAGCATATAAATTCGTCATCATTTTAAAGGGGACCCTTTAAGAGATTTAGCCAAATATTTTCGTTAATTATAAGCATTTAAGTAAAACAAATACATATGGTTACACAACATTTACTTGCCTACTTTAATCGAAACATGGAATACAAAAAGAAATATTTGTTCATTTTTTTTTAACAAAATGGAAAATAGTGTTCCTGTTCCTATATGCCCCATACTTCGGGGCGAAAGGGACCGCTCTTTACTCTAAGCGCAGGCCGCATATAAATTCGTCATAATTTTCCTCTATACCTCCACATCCATCTATTCCACCCCTCCCCTTCTCTACTGTCACCATCGACTTCGCCACAGTACAGGCATTCGTCTGAATCGGAATCACTCTCGCTGTCATCATCTGTGTTGTTCTTAGTTCTTGTCTTCTGTTTTGCTTGTTCAGTTTTCAGCGGTTCGAGATCTGAGTCACTGTCACTTCTCTCAACTGGCACCTTCTTAAGTTTCCTTTTCTTCACCACAGAATTGAGATTACTTTTCTCGACGTTTGTCTCTGTTTCTTCTTTCAGTTCCGTGCGTGATACTATCATCTTTACTTTCCTACTTTGTTCTTGCCTCTCCAAATCCTCTTTCACAGGGGTGCTAGTTAGAATTTTGGAGGATTCTTTTCTTCTTCTGGTATTGGTCATCTTTTTTCCAACTTTTGAGGGTCTTGGAGAACATCTCTGTAAGACATTTGCGAAAGAACAACTTGGGTAAGATCTATACCTCCACATCCATCTATTCCACCCCTCCCCTTCTCTACTGTCACCATCGACTTCGCCACAGTACAGGCATTCGTCTGATTCGGAATCACTCTCGCTGTCATCATCTGTGTTGTTCTTAATTCTTGTCTTCTGTTTTGCTTGTTCAGTTTTTAGCGGTTCGAGATCTGAGTCACTGCCACTTCTCTCAACTGGCATCTTCTTAAGTTTCTTTTTCTTCACCTCAAAATTGAGGTTACCTTTCTCGACGTTTGTCTCTGTTTCTTATTTCAGTTTCGTGCGTGATACTATCATCTTTACTTTCTTACTTTGTTCTTGCCTCTCCAAATCCTCTTTCACAGGGGTGCTAGTTAGAATTTTGGGGGATTATTTTCTTCTTCTGGTGTTGGTCATCTTTTTTCCAAGTTTTGAGGGTCTTGGAGAACATCTCCAAATAAAGAATAACTTGGGTAAGAGGAACAGTGAATATCTTCTTTCAGATGTTCAATATGAGAATTATCAATTTCCATAGTGATTGCTATTTCCTCTTGACGAGTAGGAATTGCATTTTGTGTATGGACAGGTTCACGTTCGAGTGTGTTATTGAAAACTTCTGAAGGCATAAAATCTGTTTCGCCAAATATATCTCGATTGTAGGGATGAATCCCACTTACCTCAAAACCCCTGATTCCCTTTTCAACGGTAGCCACCTTCTGGAATGCCTTGCAAAAAGTTCAGCAGTTTCATACAAAGTTATGGAAACACCGGGATAAAAGCTCATGTAAAATTACATGCACGGAAATACTGCTTCTTCAGGGGACCAAAAAAACATAAATCAAGGTGCTGCAAGCGATGGCTGCAATGAGGAAGTAATGTAAGAAGTGCGATATGATTCTCTCTAGCTTTATTGACTCCATTCAGTTGTCTATGGCTGATGTGACCATCAAAAATTAGTAGAACGGGATTCTGGTCAGAAGGCTTGGTGTACTTGACGAAATGGTCCAAATAAATAGGAAATGCTCACAATCCATTCATCCAGACTCATTGGCATACCCTGAAGCACCTGCACTTGTCCCTTTGAGCAATATGGGTGTCATTCTCTTCCTGGGAAACAAAAACAAAGGAGGTATATAATTTCCTGCAGAAGAGACTGCACAACCAACTGTGATATTTGATCCCCTCTCGCCACTAACAATCCGTCCAATTTGTTTCTGACCTTTTTTGCTAATATCCTGCAAGGCTTTTGCACTGTAAAATTGGTGTAAAATTGAATTTTTTCATAACATCTTCAAGAAGATCGAAAAATTGATCTACTGCCGTTCTATTAAAACCACTGGCCCTGCTTAAGCTTGCAGTTTCAGGTTTTCGAATGGAAAGTTCTTGATGTCTCTGTAGAAATCCAGCTAACCAATCTTGTCCAGCAAATTTATTGTCCTTGTTGAATGGATGTGAAATTCCTAAGTTGGTTGCCACTCCAAAAGCTATTCGCCGAACGTCAAGTGGTGTTAGTCCATGAAACCTCTTTTGCATATACGGAAGATGTTCCACTAACAACTTTTCATCTCGGATCGTAAAAACTGGTTTGAAACTACCCGGAGAGGGACCCATAACAGCAATGTCTGCATTTGATCTGACTAACTTCAACCGTCTTATTAGGCAAGTTTTAGGAATATTATACTTTACAAAGCCGACCTTAAACTCATGCCGCTCTGCACAGCATTAACTGCAGTTGCAGCTTCGGTTTCTCCCCATAATGGCATCGGTCTCTTCCTTTTATAGCTCCTCATCTAAAACAATAAATGTAAGCATAAGTAACCACAGATATTCTGGTTTAATAACGGCAAGGGGCATATAGGACCAAGGTCCCCCATGCCCCTTAACGCTTGGTCCTATTTACCCCGAGTGTATGCATACTTCAAAACTAATTATAACCACAATTTTCTCAAAACAACAGATTATCCATATGAAAATACAACTGAATGAATAATGTTTCACATGTGAAAAGAGCAGTTCATTAGCATACAGCAATTTTCTAAAATTGTACACCATAATATAACAAAATATTAGAAGAACTTACCTTAAATTCGCTTAAATCACCATGACACACACATTCGTTTTGACATACACATAATATTACTGTCAAGCATAGAACTCGGAAGTGCCAACCTCTAGCGATGAAAACACGGCGGGAACCTACATTCATTTTGAATTAAATTGACTGGTCCTGTTTGCCCCGCTGGTCCTCTTTACCCCGGCTTCCCCTGCATTATTTCAACTTTATAGGTTATACTGGTAACCAAATTTGATGTCTGCTTTCTTAAAAAAAAAGACATATTTGCTATTAAAAACATTTTTATGAAAATTCAAATAACGCACTTGCTGCGTCCAGACTTTTTCATATCGACAAATTATGTTATATTCACTAATAAATACAGGATGTTCTAGATGACAGTTTAGATTTTAAAAACTTGAAGACAAGACCTCAAAAATTGAATATACAAGTCAAGTGTAATATAAAGAAGCGCCTATTTTCATATACGGTCCAGTCTGTAACTCAGAATAAAATCAGTTAACCAAATAGGGTCTCGTTTTTAGTGAATTTTCTTTTAACAAATTCACAAATGAGGAGATTCACACTTTTGAATTTTCAAACACTTTATTCAGATGAGCGCGAACTTACTAACAAACTAAGTAACTATTAGAAGGTTTTCTAAAGCGTCTAAACTTTGGAATACATCTGCGTTGGATATATTTCTTGAGACATCAATCCCGAAATATTTAATAAACAAGTCCACACTTATCCTGTGACACAAATTTTGGATTTCTAATATCTTCAAAACCTTTCACTAACTTTTTCCTGAGAAAATTCTTATATACCAAAATTGTTAAAATTGCATTTAAAGACTACCTATCCCTAATTAAAAGTTAATCCGTCTACAAAAACAGTTCTCAGTTCAATAGACTAAATAGTAATAATTAAGAATGAAATTTAATTTACATCGTTGTAAATGCGAAGCCAAATATGATAAATAAATAAATGAGTGTATAAAGAGAGGCACTGTTAATTGAGCTTTTTGCTGAATGATTTCGTTAATAAATGTAACTTGTTGCGATCGAATCTATGTACAACAATATGTAATTTAAAAACAATGAACCACTAGTTTGTTTCGTCATTAAATCATTTATTTTGTAAATGAAAATGGCTGCCTTTCACAAATAAACCCGGTCGGTAGAGTAAAGATAACAAAATTGACAACATAAACATGTACCGAGATCTAATCACGCATATGCCAGAGAAACAGTAGTTCTGATCATGCTGGTAAAGTTTTTAACGTAAGGAATTGAGTTGAATTATTGTAAATGTCGACTTAACTCGAGACATTAAGGATATCCAAAGTAATTACCTGCAAATAGATCTAGGAATATAAATACAGGGTATGCTAATTAAAAATTCCCACCTGGAACATATTAGATTTAAAAAAAAGCCGAAACATGTCGATTTTGTTTTCAAAGGGGCACATGATGCCGGAAATTTTGGTGGTTGGTATATATATATATATATATATATATATATATATATATATATATATATATATATATATATATATATATATATATATATATATATATATATATATATATATATTAAATAATATTCTCTCATTAATTGATATTTTGTTTTATTCTTTAATTGATGATTTTATGCCATATTCAAACCAAAATGAAAAAAGTCATATGTTGTGAGCAGAATTAAGAAAGCTTTAAAATGGGGTGTCATTCAACATAGCGTGTCATCTAAAATTTAAGGATACTGTTACAAAGCACTTCAATAGATGTAGGTGCGGTGTTGCCACATCTCCAGAACTTCCCCATCATCTGGGAATTTTTGCACAATCTGGCAATAACGCCTCACCACCCCCCACCCCCTGGGGGTGTCTGGGGTGACCCCCCACAGGCGAAGTCTCAACCCTCTAGGACCAGAAATAACGAAGTTACCAACTTGTACCCCGTCGGAACGGATAACTGAGGTCTGCACATTCCGAACAGCCTGTATACACAGCCTGTATGCGCAGAGAACCCTTACACCCTGTATACGCCGAGAGATATTATAGTACGAGAAACACCTCTTGTGTAACATAGGAGTGATGACCACATTTGGATCATCCTGTATATACATCCCCCTGTATACACACGGGGCCGATCTGTATTCACAGAACCTTGTAGCAAAAGAAGGTCCTGGAATATTATGGAATGGAAGGCTCGCGAAACAAGGTAGAAGGTACGACGGCTATATAAAGATGGAAGTAAGCCAGCGGAGTTCAGTTCAGTTAGAGAATGTTGAAGTGACTTGAACAAGCAGTAATCAGTGTGAAGTGTTAGACTGTAGTTCCAGTATAGTAACTTGTGTGCAGATTAGTAATTGTAAGGCCAGTAAATTAAGTGTTTTGTGAGAGAGACATTCTAGAAATTTTATTGTATCCATATTTAGAGTGTAAATAAAGTTGTTTTGTTAAAATTTAAAGTCTCACTTATCCAGAACCCGGAGAAAACGCAACAATACTTTACGCCCCTGTCTGAGGAGTAGGTTCCAAGACACCAAAACTTACGCCATCATGTGTCCCCCTTGAAAACAAAGTCGAAGTGTTTTGTCTTTTTTTAGAGAATTTTCGTAGAAAAAATTTACTAATAGGGAGATCCCGACTTTTGAAAAATTTTTGCAAATGAGCGCGATCTATGGCCCCTAGAACCCATATCCGGGGTCAGTTTCAATTTTTATATGTTTATATATATATATATATATATATATATATATATATATATATATATATATATATATATATATATCACACCGATAACTCAAAAAATAATGGGCCGATTTTGATAAAATTTGGCATGTACCTTTCGTTTGTAAATGGCTTGGACAAGTTCGTTAGTCAGGAAAATGGGACGAGGTTTTCCGGGAAAATTTTGAGTTTTCATTCGAAAAAAATTCTTATTTAAAAAAATAATGGGCCGATTTTAATAAAATTTGGCATGTACCTTGCTTTCGTAAATGGATTTGACAAGTTTATTAGTCGGGAAATTTGGACGAGGTTTTCCTGGAAAATTTTGAGTTTTCATTCTAAAAAAAATTTATCTCAGAGAATAATAAGCCGATTTTGATAAAATGTGGCATGTACCTTCCTTTTGTAAATGGATTTAACAAGTTTGTTAGTCAAGAAAATCGGACGAGGTTTTCTGGGAAAATTGTAAGTTTTCATTCTAAAAAAAATTATCTCAGAGAATAATAGGCTGATTTTGATAAAATTTGGCATGTACCTTCCTTTTGTAAATGGCTTTGATAAGTTCGTTAATCAGAAAAATCGAACAAGGTTTTCCGGAAAAAATTTTAGTTTTCATTTGAAAAAAAAATTTTTCTAAATAAAAAATCTATGATAACCAAATTTGGTAGGTAGGTTAACGATATATAAAGTAAACTATACACCAAAATTTAGATTTCTATGTTGCAAGGAAAAAAAGTTATAATAAAATATTTTGTGCCAGATCATTTCTATGAAAATTCACTACCATAACGCACTTGCTGCGTCCAGGCTTTTTTCTTTTCTTTTTAATTCCAATATTTTCCATGTGGAAAGTTTTAATTGGTACAGCCTGTAGATGTGATATAGAAAACCATAACGTGGAATTTTAATGAAACTTCAACCTGATTTGTGCGAAACACTAATTCGGCACCTGGTTCTTTTTCAGCTAACGCTATCCGTATATGCTCTGGTCAATTATAACGTAGTTGCCGTTATGAAAATAAATATTTTTTTCGAGTGTTCCTAGTCCACGTAAATATGAACCAAATGTCTATCACATACGAATTCCTATTTCCAATTAATGTCGTGTGATCAATACTGTGCAGTAGGAGGAGTGTTAGTAGAGTTATTCATATAGTTGTTAGTGTAAATAGAGATAATGGAAACAGAGAGAATATGAGAAGCAGAGTTGCTGATGAAATTAAACAGCAGTAGAGAACAGTAAGAGAGGAAGGGGAAGGGACGTGGCCGAATCTAATCAAAACCGATTGCTATGATGTTTTGACTGAGTGGACTGTTTGCTCGTTGCACGGGTCCTGATTAAACCCTTTGTACGGAGACACAGAACATTGGGAGAGGTCACTAGATACATACATGGCACAGCAAACATTATTGCATGTACATGATGAACAATTTACCTAACCAACTAACTATAATACTACAGCCAGACAACGTTCCTGTGAGTCTACAACATCGAATCCATCAGACTACCGATCCGGTGTGGTTCTGTGCGTTCCATTATTCAATTTCATTTTGCAATTAGTCCTATAGACACACGATTCTTGTATTCTGGTGGCTTACAAATTTAGAAGAAACTAAAAGGAACAAGGAAAGTCTTTGAAAGCAAACTAGGAGTAGTTGAAGCTTGGTTAGTATATTAGGGGGAATACTTGATATATAATATATATACAGGTGATTCATAAGTGGTGACCAAAAATGAAACCCCATGTTCTTTGAACAATTTCAGAGAGGGTGTGTCTCATAAAAAAAATTCCTATAATGCTTCATTAAAAAGATACAGGGTGTTGAAGTTGAATTTCAAAAAATAAAATCTAATTTTTTAAAAAGTAGCATATATATTTTGCTGAAACTTCACATGTGTAGGCTGCTATGTAAGCCGCGTATTCTACCATAACAATTGAATCGGCTAATCCAGCAGTGGCGCGCGTACCCACATGTCAATGGTTATCCCTCAAGAAAAAAACGGGTAAGCCAATGATATATATTTTTTTAATTTTTTGAATCTTACTTTCATTCGTGAACAAAATGACTCTCTTGATAATTTTCTGTACGACGCTTATTTTACGAGTGAGCAATTAATCAGGTAAGTGTTTTAGAGCACAGTTCATGATTTTTAACCAGTCGTTGTTTGGTAGAAAATCGCAATGATATACTTTTATCAGGCTTATAGTAATTTATTTATTACAATAAATCTTCAAAAATGCCACCACTGGCCTGAATACACGCACGACATCTTTTTAATATGGAAAATTTAATGTCTTGAGGATTCATTGTTGCTTGAATATGACGAAAAGCATTATTTATCAGTTGTTGTGGCTACTCTGGTGTATTTATTTGTTCACTGTAGACCAGTCGCTTAAAATCACCCCAAAGATAGAAGTCAAGTGGGTTTAAGTCCGGTGATCTTGCAGTCCAATGTATTGGTCCAGTTCTGCCAATCCATCTTTCATTATAATATTCATGTAGCCATGTAACAACGTTTCGACTATGATACGCTGGTGCACCGTTATACTGGTAACACATTATACATCTTGTTGCTAGTGGAATGTCATCTAGAATGTTTTCTACGCGGTTTTCTAGGAGCGCTAAGTACAAAGATCCATTTAAACGTTGTGGCAGGACTTCCATGAACAGTGAGCCGTTAAAAATACCACACCATAAATTAATCGAAACTCTATGTTGAAATGTGCGAGTCCTTGTTGCATGTGGATTTTCCAATGACCAGACATGCTCATTATAAGAATTATAAATACCATTTCTTGTAAATGTTGATTCGTCAGACCAGAAGATTAGATTAGGAAATAAGATATTTTGATTGTTCATTTCCAACATCCATTCACAAAAGACTTGTCGATGCACATTATCTCCAGGTAGAAGGCAATGAACATTCTGTCGATGATATGCATGTAAGGCTTCTCGATGTAAAGTTCTCCAAACAAAGCTTTGAGAATATTGTAACTGCGTGGCAATCCTCCGAGTACTTGTAGAAGGTTGATCCATCACTGCATCCACCACTCTCTCTTCGTCTTCAAGTTGATGTTTTCTTCTACCATTAACTCTAGCGTCAGGACGTTGTCCAATACCGCACTGGCGAAGTCTTGAAAACGATCGAGAAAAAACCCTTGGTGTAGGTTGACGGCGAGTGGGAAACCTACGTTGATATTCCCGACAAGCAGCTAGAGCATTTCCATCAGCATATCCGTAGATAAAAATTATATCTGCATACTCTTCTGAGGTGTACTCCATTATAAGAAGTACAAGAGTAGAAAATTTTGCAATTTTATAAATTTTACCACTTACACCTATTCAAAATAATAACTTGTTGACCTAAACGTGAAGTGACACTTAATGACAACTTTGGCAAACCAGACTACTACTTACTAAAATACAACAAAGATAATCGTCGTACAAAAAATTATCAAGACATTAAATTTTCCATATTAAAAAGATGTTGTGCGTGTATTCAGGCCAATGGAGGCATTTTTAAACATTTATTGTAACAAATAAATTACTATAAGCCTGATAAAAGTGTATCATTGCGATTTTCTACCAAACAACGACTGGTTAAAAATCATGAACTGTGCTCTAAAACACTTACTTGATTCATTGCTTACTCGTAAAATAAGCGTCGTACAGAAAATTATCAAGAGAGTCATTTTGTTCACGAATGAAAGTAAGATTCAAAAAATGAAAAATAAAAAAAATCATTGGCTTACCCGTTTTTTTTTCTTGAGGGGTCATCCCTCAAGAAAAAAATGACATGTGGGTACGCGCGCCACTGCTGGATTAGCCAATTCAATTGTTATGGTAGAATACGGCCTTACATAGCAGCCTACACATGCGAAGCTTCAGCAAAATATATGTGCTACTTTTTAAAAAATTGGGAAATTTTATTTTTTGAAATTCAACTTCAACACCCTGTATCTTTTTAATGAAGCATTATGGGAAAAATTTGTATAAGACATACCCTCTCTAAAATTGTTCAAAGAATATGGGGTTCAATTTTTGGTCACCACTTATGAATCACCCTATATATATATATATATATATATATATATATATATATATATATATATATATATATATATATATATATATATATATATATATATATATATATATATATATATATATATATATATATATATATATATATATATATATATATATATATACAGTATGTCTCCGGATGGGGTGGCCAAGAGGAGAAACTTAAAAATATATTTCACGAGAAAAATGTATTCTTAGAGTAGTTTTTGCTTGTTTAAAATGAAGCTTCCACAAACAATTTCAATCGATCCATTCACTACCTTGTTAAACGCTCAGCTCTTCGATGCAGTTCACTATAAGTTTTTCGTATATCATCTAGCGGTAAACACACCCCTGCATTTCCGATTCTCTCCTTCAAACGTTCTGCGTTCGGAAAAAGATCACTCATATAAACTATTTGTTTGAAACAGCCCCAAATGTAGAAGTCAGCCATAGTCAAATCAGTGCTTCTCCGTGGCCATAAAATAGAACTGTTCGACCGATCCAATTCTCTCCACGTTGCTAATTCACAGATTCTACAACCATTCGAACATAATGGAGAGGACAACAATTTTGTTGAAAGCAACACCTAGCACGATAGTTAACCGGTAGATCGTTCAACATTTTATTTAGAAAATAACGTCACATATCTGAATATCTATGCCGATTCACCGAATTTTCCCAAAAATATGGTCCAATTATACCATGGTAAGTAATTGCGTTAACTTTAGGTGAGTATTGTCAGTTAGGAGCGATTCGGAAATAGGAACTGTGATTGCTCGAGTACCTAACATCATGAGATTCAACAGTATCATTGGTTGAGAACGTGGCTTTACCAGAGAATACAATATCTCGACAAATGTATTGATTATTTTCTATGATTTGAGCGCCCATCCACAAGCAGAAACCCCATTCATCTCCTACCCTCTAAAGAGATTTTACCGAAAAACTATTCGAACCGTTCCTTTGCCGAGTGCTAACTGTATACCAAATTTGAAGACGATATCTCTATTCGGTCAAAAGTTATCGTAGCTACCAACAGCCAGACATACAGACCGGCAGAAAAAAAATTCGTTCCTATATCATGTGTTCTATATGTTTTGATACTTTTGACGACGTTTAGGCGAAAAAAATTTTTGAAATTTTTGTCGCCGATGCGATACTTCCAAACGTTGAGACGATGTGGAAGTAATAACAGAGTTATAAATTAATGAGTAGATCTGCCGCGGCTTCTTATGCATTCGATAACTCTTCGAGGCATTCTTCAAATTGATATATATATATATATATATATATATAATATATATATATATATATATATATATATATATATATATATATATATATATATATATATATATATATATTGTAATGATTTATATGTGAGTATAAATATTGTATATTGTAATGGATATTATGTTTTATACTTATGAAGCTCAGAGTATATATATTTATAGTTGGGCGCCTATAAATTTATTTATTTATTGATTATAGATAGATGCATTTATTTGAACACTTATTACACTTAAAAATACAATAAGTGTGGCAGGTCGAAATACACTAGTAAAAAATCCAAGTTGTTAAAAAGTACAGAGCAAAATACACAGACATATAAATTAGTTAAAATTACCTATACAATAAATGAACCTCGTAAAATACAAATTACTACGTGAACATACAGACTGAAAAACATAAAAACGAAAAGAACAAACAACAAAAATACAAAGCTGTACATACAAGCGGACATATATACAGCGTTATCTAAAGCTCACACAAGCGGCGAGATACAAACATTATAGTACTATGGAGGCATCCATGTACTCACGGACAGAATAATAAGCGTTTTGTTTAAAGTAATGCTTTATAGCATTTTTAATTTTCCCATAATCTAAGGACTTTATATGAACTGGTAGCTTATTATATAAGGCGATATGCAAAGAATTATTTACCGATTTTTATAGTCTAAATCTCTGCGGTCGTATTAAACTAGCCGATCTTGTACTGTAGTTGTGGTATGCAGAATTTAGCTGATAATCAAATTTATCCCTATGTATATTCAGTAACTTTGTCTCTTCAATAGTACTATACCAGAAAAGTGGCACAACACCATCCTAATACTGGTCCACAAGAAACGAGACATCTCAAACCTAGAAAATTACAGGCCGATAAGTCTACTTAGCCACCTCTACAAATTATTTACTAGAATAATTACCACACGACTAGAAAATAAACTGGACTTTGTACAGCCAGTGGAACAAGCCGGTTTTGGAAGTGAGTTTGGAACCAATAATCATCTCCGAAGCTTCAAAACAGTGATTGAAAAGACCATCGAATATGACAGACCTCTTATCCTTGCTTTTGTGGACTTCCATAAGACTTTCGACACTGTGGAGCTGGACGCAGTGTTGCAGTCCCTAGAAGCATGTCGTATTGACTATTGCTACACCAAACTGATTTACAATATATATAAAAATGCTACTTTTGTGGTAAAACTACATGGAAACACGAATCCTATAAAAATTGGGAGATGAGTACGCCAGGGAGACACGACGTCTCCAAAACCGGTCATCACCGTCATGGAATAGGTGTTCAAGAAGCTAGATTGGGACCAAAAAGGTTTAAGAATAGACGGCCAAGGTCTGTCTAACTTACGGTTTGCAGACGACATTGTCTTACTGGCTGACAACTTGAAAGATATTAGAGTGATGCTACAGGAACTGCAGGAGGCCTGTGCAACAGTAGGTCTAAAAATGAACATCGGAAAAACAAAATTTATGACAAACCTCGTCCCTAGTAACAACCTAATTATTGAAAACTCTGAGGTGGAATAGGTAGACAAATACACATATTTGGGCCACGAGATAAGCATATCCAAAGACAACCAAACATGCGAGATAAACAGAAGAGTTACATTCTCCTGGGCGGCTGACGGCAAACTTGGAGACGTTTTCAGAGGCGACCTTCCGATATGCTTGAAAAGAAAAGTTTTCAACCAATGTGTTCTACCGGTTATGACCTACGGCGCCGAAACACTAACCATTACCAACGCTTCTGCTAAAAAACTAAAAGTAACACAGCGCAAAATGAAGAGGTCGATGCTTGGCGTTTCGTTACGTGACCACATTAGAAATGAAGAATTACGCAGAAGAACAGTAGTGACTGATGTGGTCGTACATGTGGCAAAACTCAAATGGAAGTAGACGGGGCATGTGGCTCGCATGCAAGATGACAGGTGGACAAAACGGTTACTTGAATGGAGACCCAGATCCGATAAAAGAGGCAGAGGAAGACCACCAACTCGCTGGACAGACGACATTACAACAGAGGTCTGATTGATGATGATGATGATGATATTCAATAACTGACTAAAGATGTATATCGTGGGAAGAGTCATAATTCCCAGACTAATAAAGTAGGGCTTACAGTGTTCACGGCAGCCAACTTCAGCAATCGACATAACCACTTTTTTTGGAGCCTGAAGATTTGTATAGAATTTAATAAATTGCCCTACAAATGAGTGCCATACGATAGGTGGCCGTGAAATAGGGAGAAATAGGCTGCCCTAAGTGAACTTGTGTCAACTGAATTCCTCAACCTCCTGATCACAAAGATTGAGATTGACAACTTACTCTTGAACAGAGAAACATGAGCATCCCACTTAAGGGCTCCAACTATAGTAATGCCAAGAAGGTTAGCATCATTTTTTACTGACACTTCCGAAGTTATGGAAAATATTACCGTAACAGTTTTTATGTGTTTAATTTTAAGTTGTTCTGTGTAAACCATAGTTCAGCCAACGTCCCAGTAGAGATCATTTCAACGTTCAGCTTTTCTGGGTCGCAGCTTTGACATATAAGCGACGTGTCAACAGCGTAACAGACGCAGCGACTCTGTGACATGAAATCGAATAAATCGTTTATGTAGACTATGAAGAGTAGCGGCCCCAAGACAGGTATAAGGTTAATTTAATTTGTAACTCAAATCATGACACTTTTAGAACACCTATATGTATGTGTGTAAGTAAAATTTTTGTTACTTTTGAAAATTATAACCACTATTGAGCAGATTTATATTATAGTATTAAATTGAATAAATTTACCTTTTTTATTTAATTTGTTTTCTTCTTAATTGTATCCACGACTTTATGTACTCTATTCTGCAGGGACTTAGTGTAATCAAGTGAAAACACTTACCTTACACCTTTTTACCTCAATTTTCTGCAAAGTTTTCTTAAAATTATGTACCCTGAAAGGAAATGAAACCACAAAATATTTCAAGTTAACAACTTAATTTCTATTATTTTAACTTACTTTAACAAATTATAAAACAATATAAACAATTTTATCTAGCATTTGACATTTACATTAATCTCTTACTGGATCCTCTAATTTATGTTAGCCATTCAATTTTATTAATTACTTAAATAAACTTAGTTTGCAGTTCGAACTTACTTTAAACATTTCTCTGTATACTATATTCCTATAGCAACGGCTCTGATTGTCAAAATGGTTGATGTTTGAATTATTGAATATTCTCAAGAGGGTATCATCACGACATCTATGGAGATTTACTTGAATCTCTTTATTTCACCGGGTTAAATTCTACTTTTATTTAAATGCTACACGTAAATGACATTTAGATCGTTGTAAAATTCTCACTGTCAATTGTGTTTTAGTTTGAGTTGTTTCTGGTTGAAGTTTCGATAATTTGATTCATATTTCAACTGTATTATAAATCCCTTTGGCTTCGGCGACGGCGTGTTGTTCAGATACGTATTGTTTATTCACTTATTTACGGCGTGAGGTTATTCTTAATTGTCAATACATGTTCAATAACCATGCTGGCCATAACCTGTACTTTTAAAACACTTTGACTGGATATATCACAAGTTTTATTATAATTTTGGAGAAAAACACAATGGATGTTTAGAAACGTGATGTTCGCTCTGCCTGTTAAAATGTTCTCTTCTGGTTATCGAAGATGCCGGATATCCTCATAATTGTTTTCTCCAATCCCGTTGCATTAATTTACAATGTGCATCTTGTTATGTCACCTGATCCAATTAATGCTGTTTATTTACACATTAGTCAAAAACAATCACTTCCTTTGGAGTTTGTGGATTTTTAAAACTACGGCTTGATTGTAAAGGTTAGTAAAAAAAACTTTGTTAATTGGCGGCAAGTTCAGAATTTATAATTCACTGTTTATACTATAGTTAACCTAAAACATTGTTTAAACTTTCTTAAATTACTTATTTAGTCCGTTGTACATATTGCTTAACACTTGCTACTGTCTTTGTTTACATATTGAAGCTAATAAGTACAATTAGTTTGGTTACAAATAAACCTTTCATTGTGACTATCGGAAATACATAATTTTAAATTTTCAAACTCAATGTCAAGCTGCCTTAAGCTTTTTATCATAGCAATATATATATATATATATATATATATATATATATATATATATATATATATATATATATATATATATATATATATATATATATATATATATCAGTTCTTTGATACATTTCTTATAATTGAAAACTGCATTTTAACGCTTCATGTATGACAAAAATGTTGGAACAGGTACGCAAATTACTGAGAGTTATGTGTTGGAAACTTCATGAAATCACTTTATCATCATCATATTCAATGCAAATGAGGCACATTACATAATATTTTTATAATAACGTATTTATAAACGACATAATTATTAAAGATTAATTACACGAAAACATTATTAGATTATTTAAACGTCATGATATTACAACACACTTATATATTATTTATTGTAATTATGAGAAGGTATAGTCAATAGCAATATATTATAAATGATATTTATTATGCTGGTATTGAAGGCCGAACCCAGTTCCAACAAATCAAAACGCTATTTTCAATAAAATTCACATAAAGCCGTATTATGAGCGATGTGTTGTGGTTTTGCGGCCGCGGTCGCGGTTCTTCGTATGCATAATGCAAATACAGATGCATCTATCACTCACATACTGCATAACATTAACATATTTATACTACTGAACACCAGCCTTTCTCTATTTATCAACGGATAATAGACCCAGTGCTCGAAAAAATTATACTCTACCCAGAAAACCTAGATTATATCAAGTCAAATGCTACTTGAGCTGATTAACGAAGTGAAATTCTGTACAGTAACTCTCCTTGAAAGCGCTCCGCAGTTTGTTGCGTGCTTTTACTATTGCTTTAAAACTATGAGTGTAAATACATTTTGGTAAAGACTAGACCATAATACTTTTTTATCTGGTACTTGTATTTCTTAATTTGATACAAAAATGTTATAGTCCGTCATCAAAGAAGCTAAAATTCATTCTTGTATGTAAACACAACTTTGGTAGACTTTACATTGTCTTACTGCTAAATTTTATTTATTATTGTATTTACAACAAAAAATACATTTTAACAGAATTATTACAATCTTTTAGCGAATTTTTATTTAATAACAATAATAAAACATAAGTCACTAGTGTCAAAATGCAGCAGATGCACCTTCCAAATCTTGAGACACAATTGCAAACGACACTACCACTTAAAAGTCAAATATTCCTTAGCCGAATAAAAACAATTTCTTAATAAAAATTCCCTAAGTTGGCGTTTGAAATGGGTAACATTAACTATCTGCCTAATGATGATAGGCAAGTGATTATATAAACGGGCAGCAGCATAGTAAGGTGACCGCTCATAGCCCGCTGTGTGGTGGCTACTTACTTCAATGGTGCGTCTATTTCTCGTGTCATAAGCACATGCGTCCACATTAAATTTAAAACAATGAGGATATAGTCTCATAAACATAATAGCCTTGTAGATGTAGACGCAAGGAACAGTCAAGATGGAGTGTTGTCGAAAATAAGGCCGACAGCTACCCTTCAGCTGAATACCAAACATAAGTCTGCCGATTATTTTCTGTGCAACAAATAGCAGCTCAATTTCAGCAGCACAACCCCAAGCAACAGTGCGAAATAAACAAGTGCATAGTACACAGACATCAACACATGCTGATCCAGCATATCCCTCAATCTCCCCAATGCAAAAAAATATGAATTGAGCCTGACACAAACCGAGTCTACCTGAAGGTTCCACGAAAGGTTATTCTGTATAACGGAGCCCAAGTAAGTCACAGACTCAGAAAAGCGAAGACCCATGGTCTCAATTGAATTGACAAAAGCATCCGAAAGAAACCTTCTCCTAGCATAGTGGACAAGAACCGTTTTGTACATGTTATTCAGAAGGAGATTCTTATGACACCAGTCTCTAAAGCCAGTAACAACTTTATTAGTCGCCTCAAGAAGCCTACCAGGGGAAGTCGCTGAGGCCACCAATGCAACATCGTCGGCGTACATTGTCACGTCGCAGTCGGTCATATGGGACGGAAGGTCATTAACGTACGTCAGAAACAATAACGGCCCCAGGACTGATCCCTGCGGAACTCCACGCTCCAGAGGATATTCAGATGACAAAATCTGACCGATCTTCACCCTCATGAGCCTACGTGATAGGTAGGACCTACACCACTCCAAAATTTGACCCCTCACACCCATTGTTTCAAGTTTCCTTAACAGAAAATCGTGGCTAATTGTATCAAAGGCACGACTCAAATCGAAAAACATTCCTATTACCCACTTACCGCTATCCAGGTGCCGATTTAAATTCTGCAAGAGCTGATAAACAGCGGTCTCAGTGGAAAATCCCTGACGAAAGCCATGCTGGCAATCCGACAGTAAACCGTTAGCCGTATAAAAGGCAAATATTCTCTTAAATACTAGTTTTTCGAATATCTTAGCGAAAACACTAAGAATTGCAATGGGCCTATAACTATCTATTGACTGCATATAACCCCTCTTGTACAGTAACATAACAAGCGCAACCTTAAGAAGAGTGGGAAAGCAGCCACTATCTATAGACAAATTTATTACATGCACCAAGGGGACAACAATGTGAGACGCTACTGTTTTTATAATATATGTTGAAATATAATCAGTGCCACGTGAATTGGAATTTTTTAGTTCTCCAATGCACTGCAAAACTTCTTCGGCAGTATATATATATATATATATATATATATATATATATATATATATATATATATATATATATATATATATATATATATATATATATTTAATAAAGTTCGGGAGGAAGCAAGTCCGTTACAGTAGTGAATTTTCATAAGAATTGTACACTATAAGTAAGATATAATATCAAAACTAATTCTTTAAATTTAAATGGACCTTGGAGATCGGTTTTAGAGTCCTAGTTAGCAATTATTTGAAAAAAATTAATTTTATATGAGGCTAAAAAATTCAAATTTGGTCTTAGATCAATATGTAAGTGCTGCAAGTGTCTTGAAGAAAATTGTGTTACAAATTTCATTAAAGTTGCAAAACTTTTTCAGAAAAAAAAATATTTACAAAACGCATGTACTTGTCAATTATAAACATGGCAGGTATTTTTCCTTATTAATTGCTTGGATGGCTTTGTTTTAGTCAACCCATCCAGTTTTTGCAAACAATAAACAACAAAAAGTTTTTTAAAACAAATGTGTAGTTATCCGCAAAGCTCATTAGGTTGTTTTTCTTTAATTTAGTACCCACGGTGCGTTTACATAGGTGTTACTATGGTTCAAGATTGAAGATACGAGCTTAATGGAAAATTTATTGAGCTATCGGATTTAAAATATTTTTACGAAAATTTTCTACCATAATATACTTGCTGCAATCAGACCCTTTCCAACACTTATTTACGGTTGCTGTATCCATACTTTTTGAAAATTATAAAATATTGCAGCTTACTATGTAAGACTGACAAACAAGGCAACTTCAAAATCATTCTTGTATTATAGCTAATTTTCGTAGAAAAAATTGTTTAATGAGGAGACAGCGAGTTTTGAATTTTAAGAAGATTTCTTCAAATGAGTGCAAGTAGACCCCTAGAATCCACATCCGGCGTTAGGTTTCAGTTTTTATCTGTTTACATATACAGGCTTCTACGGTAAAGCTCAATATAATTCTTAGTATACAAGATTTTTTTAATTTCAACAACACACCACGAGGGCTTACAGCCTAAATACTATCGTACCGTGGGTGTTGACAAGGAGGAAAGAGGCAGCTTATTAATTTTGGACTTGAAGGTTTGGAGGTTCGGGGGAGAAGGAAAAACATGTGCCGGCAAGGATCTCCACAACTTGGAAGTCCTCGGGACAAAAGAGTGGGCATAACAAGATGTTCTATGTCTGGTGACCTGGACAGTAAAAGGGTGCATTCGCTCTGTTCCCCTGGTAGATCTGTTGGGGGCAGCAGGTGGGGGAACTATGGAGGAAAGCTCCTCTGAGCAGTGCCCGTGCAGATATCTATAAAAGAGAGAGAGGTCACCAAAGAGAGAGAGAGGTCACCAGATACGAGAAAAAAAATTATACGTAAATTATAGGGTGTCTTGAGCTGCATCTTATACGATTTTTTTGAAAATCACAGGATAGCCCACAAGTCGTTAGTGATACCTACAATCTTTTGTGCACCCTTATATTATTGCATTTTTGCATTATTTACCAAAATATAATGCATGTTTGTAAGAAACAAAATATAGAGACGCAGTAAGTGCGATTTGGTAACTAATTTTCGTTAAATGCTTCAAAATTTAATAACTCAATTTGCTATTAACCTAAGGTTCGCTAGCTAGTAAACCAGTTTTCTCGGAAACATTTTAAGTTTATTTTCGGATTTTTTTTGTATATCGTCAAGCAATAAGTTATTTTGATAAAATATGGTACATTGTTTCTACTATATAAGTTATACCGGCAACCAAATTGATGCCTGCTGGCATAAAAGAGACATATTTGCTACTAAGAACATTTTTATGAAAATTCACTTTCATAACGCACTTGCTTCGTCCAGACTTTTGTATTAATTTAGTGATTTTAATACAGTGACAGTTTACTATACAGGGTGGCGCATTGAAAACGAAACAGGCCGATTTGCGTCAAGAGAATTTTTTTAAGACACGCTGAAACATGTCAATTTTAATATTGAGAGGGACATGGTTTCACGTAAAACTCAACTTTGTCACATCAACCCCTTAAGGGTGGTGATAACAACCCTTATATTTTAAGTAGGGAACACGGGTCGAGTGTTACATCATTTGAAAGCTCTTTCTTTTCTGAATCCAGCACACTAATTTTTTTAGAAGTTTTATCAACTCGTTAAAAAATTATTCACAGTTGAAGATGCAAAAACGCATTTCACTCATTCCGATAAGAAATGTGCTGATAGTCAATGTTTTGTTGGTCTGTAAACAAAAAATTGACTATTAGAACATTTCTTATCGGAATGAGAGAAATGCGGTTTATTATTTCAGTTTATCGGTCGGTTTGATACTTGATATTACTACCGAAAATTAATTTCACAATGATGTATTCTGTAGAATAAAAAGTTGAAATAATGACTCTTTTTTTCAAAAACGATGACTGTGCCAATCGTACCGCAAATTAGTTTAATGAACAACATCCGAACAGACATGTTAACAGAAATTACATTTTGGAGTTAGTTGCAAAGTTTCGACAAAGTGGTTCAGTAGCCAACAAAAAACGGGATCCTGAACCTGAATTTCCGGTTAGAAATGAGACTACTGAGATTGAAGTTTTAGGACAAATTGCTGCAGACCCAACTTTGAGCACGAGAAAATTGGCCACTGTTCCAAAAACATCAAAAGAAGAACCATCCAGCAAATATTGAAGCATCATAAATTTCACACGTATAAAATTCATCTTGTACAACAACGGAATGAAGATAATTTTGATCGGCGGCTGGAGTTTTGTGAAGTTATGACTGCACGAATAGCTGATAACGGAAACTTTATGTTCAATATCTGTTTTTCAGACGAGTGTACGTTTTTATTAAACTCTACAGTCAATCGCCATAATTGTCGTTATTGGGCAGATAGTAATCCAAGAAATTGAATGTCTGGACTGGCATTTTTGGAGACCGTTTAATCGGACCAATTTTTCTTGATGAAAATTTCGAAACGTACTTGGAGTTACTAGAAAATATCGTTTACCCTCTACTAATAGACATCGTTGAAAATGATGATCGCTATCAAGAAAATCAATTCGTGTTTCAACAAGATGGAGCTCCTCCGCTTTTTTTCACAATGTGGGAGTTTTTGAACAGAGAGTTTCAAGAGCAATGGATTGGGCGTTGAGGTGCTATTGAGTGGCGCCCTAGATAACCAGATTTAGCTCCTTTAGACTTCTTTCTATGGGGCCATTTAAAGAGTAGAATTTTCGCAACAGAACCGGAGTCTCTGGAAGAATTACGATGACACATTGTGGAAGAATGCCGTCTAATAACTCCACAAATGCTCCAGAATGTCAGAGCTCGTTTTGAACAAAATTTGCACTTTTGTATGGAAGCTGGTGGTCAACAATTTGAACACTTACTTAACTGAGTAAACATTTTTGAACGTTTGGTTTTGTTTTTTAGTTTTTTTTTTAACTAAAAATTGACTAATTAGTGCATTTCTTATCACAATGTATAAAATACGTTCTTGCAACTCCAACTGTGAACAATTTTTAAACGAGTTGATAAAACTTCCAAAAAAATTAGTGTGGTGAATTCAGAAAAGAAAGAGCTTTCAAATTATGTAACACTCGACTCATGTTCCCTATTTAAAATATAAGGGTTGTTATCACCACCCTTAAGGGGTTGATGTGACAAAGTTGAGTTTTATGTCAAAACATGCCCCCCTCAATATTAAAATTGACGTGTTTCAGCGTTTCTTAAAAAAAAATTCTCTGGACGCAAATCGGTCTGTTTCGTTTTCAATGCGCCACCCTATAGAGTAAGTATAGTGATAATTTTATGCGATATAGTGCCACTTTACTAAACGATTTTAAATTTAGTAAAATAGCACACTATCAGTCAAAATGCGCAAAGACATATTTATGCTTAAATTGGAAAACCCAGCAAGTTCTTCCCTACTTTCTTTCAAACTAAACTCTCGTAACATTGTTTATTTTTAACCATTCCAATTACCTCTAATGGATGGGCATCTGTATAATACGTCAAACACCGACAATGAAACATATTTAGTTTCATTATCGAACAAATTATCATATCAGATTATAATGGAATAATAAAGCGGCACCCACTTTTATTATATCACACCTGACAAAACGGCCTTGTTTATAAACTGACATTAGGTCCACATCTTTCAGATGAACGCATCAATATGGAACAAAACAGTTAACAGCAGTTCCGGTAAATATAAATGTAGGGATATCCGGTAAATGAATAAAAGAATGATTTAATTTTAATATCACAATGATGCCGGTTCAGTTAATATTACATGGGATAGTTCAATTGACACAAATTGCATAATAATAAAAGTGACGAGCCCATCTGGTTTTATTATATTAAATTTGTTACACACAAAGCTTATTAACAATCGGATTTAAACAAATAATGTTATTTGCCCGATGCGCACTTTATTTTCCCATTAAATGTTGTTTGTTGCCTGGCATGTGGTAAAAAGTATTATGTAATTTGTTATCTGGTTCTCGGGCAAGAACAACAGTGGGGCAGTTTTTCTTAGAGATTTGATTTTTCTTTCGTACCAGGTTTTACAATTTAAGAATCATTTATCACGGCTGTTATCATTTTTGCTAAACGATTTCCTAACAGTTGTAGGCTATTAGAAAAAAAGTTTGGGATGCAGCAAGTGCGTCATGGTAGTGAATTTTTATTAAATACTTCAAATTGGAATAACTCAATTTTATATAAACTTAGAAAGCTTAATTTTGGTACGTAGTAAGGTCTTTCTGAAGGCAAGATATCCACCAAATTTCATTCAAATAACTTTGTTTTCTTTTGTAGAATTTTTTTTTTTTTCGAAATAAAATTCCAAATTTGGATAACTTAATTTTCTATAAAGCTAGAAAGTTAGATTTTGGTACGTAGTAAGGTCTCTCCTAAGGCAATATATCCATTAAATTTCATTAAAACAGCTTTGTAATTTTCGGAGAAAAAACATTTTTTCGACAGAAAACTCAAAATTTTCCTGAAAAACCCCATCCCATTTTTCCGTCTAACGAGTTCATCTAAGTCATTAATAAAAGAAAGGCACTCGCCGAGTTTCATCGGAATCAGTTAATTATTTTTTGAGTTATCGGATGGATATATATATATATATATATATATATATATATATATATATATATATATATATATATATATATATATATATATATATATATATATATATATATATATATATATAAACATATAAAAATTAAAACTGACCCCGGATATGGGTTATAGGGGTCCTAGTTCGCGCTCATTTGAAAAATTTTTTGCAAAGTCTCACCATCGATATCTCTCTATTAGTGATTTTTTTTAAATAAAAATTCACTAATATTAGTATAGGAAATGAAAGCAATATAATCCTACTTAAGAAATCAGCATTTTAGTGCAAAGTAAAGATAATCATCTACGTAGCTAATATACAGGGCGTCCAAGATATAAATGAACAGCATGGGAATGATCTCCGTAACCGTAAACGTTGCAAAGACGGTTAAATTAAAAAGAAGGTGTGCTTTCGAGGAGTTCATGTTATGCTGTCAAGAAGCCCACAAAATTCTTTTTTAGTGGGCCATATAGAAAAATTAAGTTGATGATGGTTTCTTCAAAACGAAACGTTGTACTGAAAATCTTAAAGTGCTTTTTGATAGGGCAGAAAAAATTGCATTAAAAAAACCTTCCTTCTGTAATTGGCTTGGATAAGTTTGTTAGGCAGCAAAACCAGACCATTTTTTTCGAAAAAACTTTAGTGTTTCTTTCGACAATTTTTTGTATCTCCGAAAATAACAAAGCTATGGCGAAATTGTATCGAAATTCAGATCTCTAAGTTGGAGTAAAAAACAATTATTTGAATTTAAACAAACAAAAAAGAGTGTGATACTGGTGATCAGAGAAACACACAGAACCAAAATTTGTTGAATATTATAGACAAAAATAAAGCTTGACGCAAAAACCTCAAAAATACCAGAATATTTACTTTGAAAATTTTATAGTTTTTCTTCTTAAAACGTTAAAATCATGATTTGAGAGGTGAAAATTGAAGCTTTTAGTCAAAATATTCTGAAACGAATGCAGGTTGTATAAACGAAACGTAGTAAAAAGTGTATTTTACAAAGCCTCCAGTTTTTGCTTTACCAGCCGTTGTCCTCCATTTTATGAAAATACTGGCAGAAAATTCATTTCAAATAAACCTTTTCTCTGGTGCTTTTGCAATAGTTTAAGTTATAGAGTTCGTGATTAAATAGTCTACTATTTTTAGCGAATTTTTGTAGAAAAAATTAGCTAATAATGCGATTGCGACTTACAGCAAGTGATTTAAATACTGACGCAGCAAATGTGTTACGGTAGCGAATCCAAGCAACAAATTAAGGCATGTTAACCAGCACTCGAGTCCAAATGACCTAACCAAGTTGTAATTTAGTCATAGTCAACTAAAATGTTTGATTGTCACAATCACTACAAATTTGAGAATGCAGCTCCCAATCAGCCTATTTTTAATTATTAAAATCACCCCAGTCAGTAACTTATAAGTAACTAAATTGGGGACAATTTAGTACAATTTTACTTATGTGTGTGTGTTTTGTTTCTTTAACGTCGGCCTATTACCGCGACTATGGCCCATTACCGACGCCAGGGAGCAGTTTCACCTCACTATCCTGGAAAATTTGCCGAACCCCTGCCTTTCTGTAAGGAGGGTAGGGATCTTTAACGTGCCCAGCATCGCATGGACACGGGACCGACGGCTTTACGCCCCCTCCGAAGGGCGGAACGTGCAGACATTCAACTTGCTCAAATACAATGGCAGAACCTCGGTTGATGTTAATTTTACAGTTTGTACTGAAAAAGTGAAAGGAGTACCCCGGGATCGAACCCAGTACCCTTCGGTTCAGAGGCACACGTTCTTACCCCTAAACCACCGAGGTTCTAATTTTACCTATAAATCTACTTAAATCTAATTTTGAGTTTCAATTCCACAATTAGTAACTTTTAGGTCAAACTGTGCCCTAGAGTTGACTGAATACTGACTACTAAGTCCAGATACCTAAAATACCTATTTTAAGGTAATTTATTACCCAATGTTAGCCTGCAATACGCCTCTGTGGTGTAGTAAATTGCAGGTCCTCCTATGAAGTCCGGATTACATATATATTACCAATTTATCTGCAATACAGCACAGAGAATAAGTTAGGCACTAAGATAGCCCAAAATGGCTTTCAGGTTGGCCATATAGTCATAATTACTGCAGAAATGTTCCAAGTAAAATTTCCCACATCAAGGTTGAAAATACCCATAAACTTTGACTTGAAATAAAAAATGTCCTCAAAGTTCAAAGTATACAGCAGTGAAAGCAATTTGTAAATATTGAAGGTGTTTCAGTTGATAAACTTAATCAATAAAGGTTTTAATCTTCGATAATATTCTCTATGTAAATCGTAAAAACGTATGACAACTTTATCAGCTACTACTATATGGAAGGAAAGCTGCTGATTTGAAATCAGCACGTTTCCTTCTCCAATATAATACATCCCTTTTCATGCCAATGGAATCATTGACAACACGCTGTCACTTGTCATATTTATGGATTCAAAGATCAGAAACGCTATATAATAATTCGTATATGTCTCTCTGGAGTGCACGTATATGTATATATATATATATATATATATATATATATATATATATATATATATATATATATATATATATATATATATATATATATATTGATACATGAAAATGTACGTTTGCCAATAAATTTAAACTAAATTCGTTTACCACAGTTGAAATTCCCATAATAGGACAAAATGCCTTCAAAGTTAGGTTAGTTTGCTTGGTCATTGGAAATTGTGACTTATAGGTAAAAACGTAAAGCAAAATTTACTTTTAGGTCAATAATGTGACAAAGGCGGCCAGATTAACCTATGCTTGCGGTATATATATCTTGATTTTATTTGACAATTAAAAACTATTTTCCGTTTAGTCTAGTGTAATGAAATTTTAATTCGAGAAAAACATAAAATAATGCTTGCCTCATTTCTGAACGTCAGACAGTCTGGGATAGACAGAACTAAATATTAAATGGAAGGCTTCTCTCCAGACAACAAATTTATTTAAAAATATTTCCAGGCGCGTTTCGACCCTCTAAGAGGTATCTTCCGGGGATATATCTAGAATCATAACAAAAAGGTCTGTTAGAAAAACGTTCGTTTTTCTGGTAGGCAATTGTGCAAGTTAGAGCACAATGGTGACAAGACACTCTCCACAGAAGCGTCAAAAGTGAAAATCATCAGTCACACAGTAAAATGCTAGCTAACAGTCAAGCTAAAACTAAGATAGTTACAGTGAAAAACACAGGCAGTTACAGCACCGCAAGCTAAAAACTATGTTAAAGCCAATCATGCAGTCAAAAATGATTTAATTAAAATATCACAGCAAACTGACAAGCGTTGAAAGCTACAAAACAAGTTCAAAAAAATATATTATTTGAAAAATTAAACAATTAAAGTCTATTGCAGAAATAGAACAAGCCAAGGAGTAAAACTGACAGGATAAACACCACAAGTGGCAGGCACAATCAAGCAGAAACCCCATGAGAACCATTAAGTTAAAGAAATTCATAAGAAATTAAATGAGGAAACAAAATGGTGACTATTTACTTTTAAATTCTTGAAAATTGAAGTTGAAACTATACAAAACGTTCAACAGGTAGAAAACTTCATCTATTGCACTATAGGATCACCAACACTACATCTGAACTCGCCAGAAGGCTATCCTCAAACAAAAATTAATGAAAAAGAATGGCGATTTAAATAAAAAATAGCAATAAAGGTCCGCCATTGTGCCAACTTGAACAAGTAGGAGGCACTGGCGCAAGTGCAGAAGGGTGAATCAGAAACAAGTGTCAAAAGCGACATATGTCAATGACAAAATAAGCAGACATGGAAGGGGAGCCACAGAACAGCCATCTTCAGTTCCATCATAGTACTGGTCACAGAGAAAACCATAGAGTTCAGTAGCACTATTACACTAATTGGTTGTAGAAGGCAGGAACGTTGTTATGTTACTCAAACTTTTCTTCCCTCTAAACATAAGTTTTCTTCTGGAAAGTCTGTGTAACTTAAATGAAATTTGTAATACAAGTTTCTTTTAAAGAGACTTACAGCATCTAGGTTCATCAAATTTGAATTTTTTGGCGTCACATAAAATTGAGTTTTGGATATTCGAAGCTTTTTTCTGAAAAGGAACTGGAACACAAGGGTTGAATATTTTTTAAGGTAGAAATAGATGAACTCTTTGTATTAAGACCTCGCAATCCGATTTTCGACGCCTGTTTAAGCTAAAGGTATTTTTTTAGTAATATGCCTTACTAACGGTGTAAAATCCTTATGCAAATTCACTATTATAACGCGCTTGCTGCGTCCCGAAATTTTTAAGTATCCTCAAATTTTTTCAACGCAGTTAGTTTTTCGGAAAAGAATTTTTTTGGTTATTTCAAAGCGCTATTTCTGTAAATAAAGTTATGTTAAATTAATATTTATTATAGGATCATAACATAAAGAGAAATACTTTTGTTTTGATTCAGTCATTGAAAACGAGTGGATGAGACTAAAACCAGAATTCACACGAAGAAAAAACAGATAAGTTATGTTCACCATTATTATTTATTGCGCGGATATTTGTCTGGGTATTCTTGTAGAAAGAAAAAAGGCCTCTGGAGCCGTCATTGTATTTTACGTTAACTTTCGTTTTCGTTAATGGCCATAGAGATAAGTAAGTGTGTTGGAATCCGAGAGAACGGCATATATCTTTAACGACACCTCAGAATGCCGAGCTAGAATATTCCATATAATATGCAGCATTCAATTTAAATTTTGTGGGAATCAGGTTTTGCCTTCTATATCGCTTTATCGCTATTTATATGCCTATGGTAATATCTTTGTTGTTGGGCTTTTTATATAAGACGGGCAGGTTATAATGCCGACACCTGGTCACTTATAAAAATATGTATCTACATGAAATACGGCCTAACTTGAGAATAAACTTCGTGATTTGTTTTAGTGCCTGCCGACGTCTTGCTAAATGTTATTTTCATGAAAACGATTCAAGGCAAAAATATCGTGAGGTTTTTTATTTACTCAACCTGTCTTCAGTTCTTACTATGGGTGATTTTAATGAGCCATACTTACTTAAACCACCTTCAGACTCTGTTGAAAGGAAAAAATAACCATGGATATGTTAAATATAACATTACTCAGATTGTTTGGTATCTATCTAAGCCTTAAATACATAAATACTTAGAAACGTTTGTAAAGGGTCTGGCCGAAACCAAGAATTAATGTAATATGTACCAGTGGCTGAGTCCTACTCGCACAGTGTCCATTTATATTGACGAACCAAACAGCAATATAAGTTTTGAGAGATAGTCACAATTTAGTGATCAATTCAAAAGTATTTAAGAGGAGAATTCTTCACAAGCTTAACGAATCATCTAACAATGCATATTTGTGTTATTTAGGCTGGTATAAAAGCGAATAGATTAAGTTTCAAATATAACTGGGGAAAAAGAGCTTAGAAGATTTAGAAATAAAAAATGTCGAACAATTTAATTTCAATTGTTTCAATCTAAATTGATAACTACCAACACTACTCAGTCACAGTCTGCCAACACCAACAAGTGTTTTGATAACCAACATACTTTTAATCTGCATGTTTTTATGTGTTATACCTATAAATGATCAAATATTGAAGCACATTTATTTGCATAAAACGTTTTTTTAGATTTCAATATATATATATATATATATATATATATATATATATATATATATATATATATATATATATATATATATATATATATATATATATATATATACAGATCTTGATGTCCAAGTTTCTCTCAAACTGTCTAAGTGATTGAAATGAAAATTTACAACTTAAAAGAACATAGACAGACGTGGATGTGTACTAATTTTCAAGTCTTTTGATCAAAGGAAAATAAAGTTATTTGAAATTAATAATAAAATAATCGGCGACTTCAGACTCTGTAATGCAATATCTACAATGTTAGACAAATACAGATGACGTTACCTGTACTGTTATGCTATTTAAATAAATCGTAGATAAAAAACAATGGAAGTTACATTATTGCAACATGTCAGACTGTAGAACATTAAGAGATGTACGACAGGGGCGCCATCTCGGTGCGGAACCAGGTAGTATGTCGTTACAGCAGCTCTAGTTAACACAAAATGTTATAGATGGAGACTGTTTACAACATTTGATATTTTACGACTGACTTTTAGCTACCCTAACATATTTAAAACATGGATATAAATGTTGAAAATAAATATTTGACGATGGATATAAATGAAAATTGTGAGTTAATGAGGTAAAACAATACAATTTTGCGTAAAATAGAAAATCAGTATATCAGTAAGTCATATTCTAAGAGCAGTGTTGACACTCGGTTTTTAATGTTTCTTAGTGGAGCCACGACAGGACCCCTTAGACATTATTAATATTGTATAACCGGGGGAAATAACTAATTCATTATGTAGTAATAGCACAGTATCGGAATTTTTATAATTTGTCTCTATGCGGAAGACAATATTTGTTAGGTTCGTTGTGTTAAATTTAGTACCACGGACGTCAATGTTCTTTGCAAGTATTAACACCTGATTACAAAATGAGAACGGTACCTACTGGTAGGTAAGTTAAATAGTCAATAGCACATTAAAGTGTATTTCTGTATGTCTTATATTTAACGTTTCATGTTTCAAACAGTACAGTCTGTCGCTTAAAATTATACATACCTACGTTTGTTAACCATCCAAGCCTATCGAGCTTAATCTACAAGCTGCTTGCTTGCGGTCGACATGATTTCAATGTAGTCTTGGACCAAACCTGGCTTTATATACTCGCGAATTGCGAAATCGCCGCGAAACGTATTCCTATTGGGTTACTTAAAATAATATCGTAAAACTGTTGTTTTTTTATTAGATTTTATAAATGTGTTTTACGAATTTTTGTGTCAGTAAGAAGTGATTTTTTAATCAAAATTATGGCTGTTAACACGATCTAAATGCCTCCTCTACTTTTAAGTTTGTGTAGCCCCAATGCTAATTAAGGTCTCCCTTTATTATACTTACTTATCTTGTGCTTGTATATGTAAAATAAAAATAAAAAAGAAGTGAAACAGCAAGTGAATTTATTTACCTTAGTGCTGTATTCTATATAATCTAAAAAAGGCAATAAAGGTGACGCTGTGGAATATAATTTCGGTAAATTTACAGTTTACTGCACGGGGGGTTTTTAGTTTTTTTTTTTCAGAAATATGCTTAGAGCCATCCCTGGATGCAGAAGCCACAAGGCAAATTTGTTGCAAACAACCCCGAAGAGAGTTAAGGGACAAAGAATGAATATAGGTGCTGGGCGGGGAGGAAATATGAGCGGAAAATGCTAAAAACATTATCGGATTTTGAAAAGATGCGTTTTTTGCATTTTGCAGCAATACCTCCTTTAAACACTGTCAACCCCGCACCGCATCCATATTCGCCCAGGTCCAGAAAAATTACTTTGAAAATTTTATAGTTTTTCTTCTTAAAACGTTAAAGTTAATTTGAATTTTTTAGTTTAAATTTATATATATATATATATATATATATATATATATATATATATATATATATATATATATATATATATATATATATAGATATATATATATGTATGTATGTAACACGCCGATAACTCAAAAATAATGGGGCGATTTTGATCAAATTTAGTGAGTACCTTCGTTTTGCAAATGGCTTGGATAAGTGAGGACAATTAGTCCAGGTTTTCCCGGAAAGTTTTGTGTTTTTTTTTTCAGAAAAAATTGTATCTCCAGAAATAATCAAGTAGGAGCATCCAAATTAAGTACGCGCGTTTGTATTTTAAGGCCTGTAAGTTTAAGGACAAAATAGTTATGTGCAGTCCAAAAAAATCCAGTTTTCCTCAAAACGTCAAAGTAGCGATTTATAACGTCAAAATTGCCATACAAATATTCTTTTTTAATCGAACACACCTTATATTAATCATTTTGCATTTTCCATCAGAATATAATGCATATTTGTAGGAAAAAAATTGCGATGCAGCAAGTGAGTTTTGGTATCAAATGTTTATTAAATGCTTCAAATTTCAATAACTAAATTTTCTATTAACCTACGGTTCATTGGCTGGAAAACTAGCTTTTTCGGGAATATTTTAAGTTTATTTTCGGAAGATTTTTGTACATTTTTTAACAATCAAGTTATTTTAATGAAACATGGTAAATTCTTTCTACTATGTAGGTTATACTGGTAACCAAATTTGATTACTGCTTTCATTAAAAAGTCATATTTGCTATTAAAAATATTTTTATGAAAATTCACTACCATAACGCAGTTGCTGCGTACAGACTTTTTGTTAATCAACAATTAATAATTATTTCAATTTTTGTGAAAAGTAGTAACATTCTGGTGGCCATGTCATACTGTATAATTAATACAATCAAATAATCTAATAATGCTAGTTTCAAACACGCCCTTTGTGCAGAGTACAGCTTTTATTTTGTAAACAATAATTTCTGCTAAATCTTTTAAATCTCTCCATAAACTGACGACTGAAAAGAAAGCATTTACCGCCCGAAGCCATCTATTTAGGTTATTTATACTACAGAGATAACAACTAAGTACCAACGAAAATAAACCAGGTATTTTCTGGATTTGATTATAATGTGCGTCATTTAAAAGAGTATCCGATGTTTTATTCAACCCTTTCGTAAACAAGTCGTCAGCTTGAAGGAATAAACGGGGGGACAATTCCTTGAGTTCCAAGAACTGAGAAGAATAATAATATCATCTCCTCATCTCCCCTAACCCTTTTAGCCAATTAAAATTTGAAAGAATTACAACCTTCTCTGGATCCTGTTAAATTTTAATTCCAGAGATATATTTTGATATCAGGGAGATTTTATCGTTTCCTTTGCTAATTGACTTGCTCTGAATACATCAATATTTTAAGCGTATTATCTCATTTAGCAATTAAGTTTATCTGAAAGACATTTTAATGCTACGATTTTATTGATTAGATTATCTAGTTCTAAAATATGAGTAAAATATTTATTATAAAACAGATTAATGATGTTAAAAAAACTAAAAAAATTACAGGGAGTTTTGAGCTTAATCCCTATTTCCAGGACAAATTTGCCAGTAGCTTTTTTAAACTAACTCTTTGAGAAAAAAATTAAAGCAATCGTCACTGGTATCGATTTCTGACTTATGCGCTTTTCAAATTTTTATCCTATAAGCTCAGTACATTGGAAGTTTAACCTTCTATTTTTTCCGTGAAAAATTCTATTGAATCCTTTAATATAATCAAAAATATTAGATAGAAACCAAGTTAAGTGCTGATCTATTTCGATTTTAAGTTGTTGTTCCCAGAATCCCAGTATACATAGCTCTTCAGTATCTTCGGACCATGTCTTATGATAACTTATTGAAAAAACAGGTGGATGAATAAGTTAAGCCGGCTTCTCTACTTATGCCTAACGCAGGCTCCGGGCCACAGAACGACCGCCGGAAACCAAGCCTTGCGAGATTATTCGCCACCTCAGTGTCCCGGAACCCACACAAGTTGCATCTCCTTTGTCCTGGCTAGTCCTTTAAGGGCGTCAGCACACTCCTGAGCCAGTGTTGACCTAATTATAGCCGCACAGACTACCCGGAGGATCGGCTGGCTATCTGAGCAAATGTATACACATTTCTCAGGGCTCATCCTCACATCCTGTCGATGGCTACAGATAGGATAGCGTACACCTCCGTTTCAAATGCCGTGGTATATGCCCCCAGAGCATAACTTTCGCGCACCCCCAGGCAGCCGATGTATATTCCAGCCCCGGAGGATTGCTGATCCTCCAGCTGCGATCCGTCGGTAAAACAGACCAGGCTTGCGGGCTGATATCCAACCTAATTTCCTCCACTGATCCCTACTGGGGATTCTGAGGGTATATGACCTAGTCAACCTAATATTGTCGTCTGCATACGGTACCTTGATGGTGGAAATCATAATTTCTTATTCAACCTCTTTGGCGACTCTTGCATGTCCTATTATTGCTCCCTCTCCGCACCAGTTTCCATCGTCTTGCATTCTAAGATGCCACTTCTGATACAGATGGGAAGCGGTGGCAGCATCAGCAAGAGCTCTAGCGCGGCTGAGGGTGTCGTCCTCATAGCGCCGGTGATACCCAGGATTGCCAGCTTCTGGAGTTTGGCCAGCTTTTTGGTAGCAGTTTGGTCACACCACACCACTAGACCAGAGTAGAGGATTATCGGCCTGACGATCGCAGTCTAAATCCAATGGAAGATCCGAGGATTAGGTCCTCCCTATCACTCGACGCAGCTGCTAAGGGATTGCTACTTTTAGCGCTTAATTTTGAAAGGCCATTTATGAAAGCCTTAGAGTGTGCTAATTCTGGCAGATTTTGCCATTGTTGAGTTGTCTTTTGTCTTTCCATCTATTCAAGTCTTTAAGGTGCGTGACGTGGATATCCCGTGAGCAGCTTCTGGTCCGATAGTCCTCACTGGGACCCCTCCTGGCAAGAGCGTCGGCCACGACATTGCCATCAATGTTTGAATGCCCCGGTATTCAGACAAGCGATAAGTTACACCTCATTGTAGCCGCCGAGCAGAGTTGCCAGATTGGGCGATATATCGCAAATTGGGCTATCTTTTATGTTTTGTTGGAGTTTTTTTTTTCAAAGATAGCGCCGAGTCGCTAATTGGGCTACTTTTGTTATCTAAGAAACGCTAGTTGGACGATCTTGAAGAAACGAACTCTGTAAAACTATTCAGTTTCGCCAAAGTCTGATTTATTCAGAAGTAACATAGACGAACATTCTTTTATCCATGAGAAGCAGTGACATTTCGAGATTCGTGAGAAACCAAGTGTGCCCAGCATGATTATGGATAGACAATAGAGAAAAGATGATAGGTGACAAGTGACAGGGACAAAATGTTGTTTGTGTTTTATATTATATTACAGTATCTTTTCTATGTTTCGTTACATAGAGAAAATGTCTAATTTTTCCATTCCTATAAGACTGCAGTTGAGTGTATGTTTTGATATATTATAGATAAATTCTTGTTCTGGTTCCTTTTTCTCTTGAAATTTAATGACCAAAGGTAAACCGTTATTTACATGTGATTTTGATGCACTATAGATTTTTCCTTTCTTTAACGTCGGTCTATTTCCGCGATTATGGCCAATCACCGACGCCAGTTTTACCTCACTATCTTGGAAAATTTGCCGAACTTTTCTATAGGGAGGGTGGGATATTTAACCTGCCCAACATTGTATGGTACACGAGACCGACGAATTTACGCCCCTCCCGGAAGTGCGGAACGTGCAGACATTCGACTTGCTTAAATACATCTTCGCAACCCCTCGGGTCATGTTAATTTTATAGTATGTACTGAAAAGTAAAAGGGGAACCCTGGGAATCGAACCCAGTGCGCTTGGGTCCAGAGACACTCGTTCTCACCACTGGAATACCGAGGCTCTATGCACTATACATCATTATATTAAAGCTTCTCGTCAACCTAAAAGAAAGCTTTTATAAAAAAAGAATTGAAATTCCCGCCGAAAAATTCAGTTTGGACGATTTAACAAGTGACAATTTTTACAGAAAGTGCGAGATTTTGGGCGATTTCCCACGGATGGATTTTGGGCGATCTTGTTCAGCAAAACGGCGATATTTAGTTTTAAAAACCTGGTAACCCTGCCGCCCAGTCCGTTGAGGACAGTCTTACAGCCCTTTAATGTTTTTGAAATGCAACGGTAGGAACCAAGTCCCTTTATAGCAGCATTTTCTATCATGTTAAATATTAACACTTTTAGATATTTTAGAGATGGCATCTGATATTTTTATTTTATTTTTAAAAAGCCTGGACGCAGCAAGTGCGTTATGGTAGTGAATTTTCATAGAAATGATCTGGCACGAAATATTTTATAATTTTTTTTTCTTGCAACATAGAAATCTAAATTTTGGTATATAGTTTGCTTTTTATATCGTAAACCTACCTACCAAATTTGGTTATCATATATTTTTTATTTTTTAAGATAAAAATTTTTTTCAAATGAAAACTCAAAATTTTCTCAGAAAACCTCGTCCGATTTTTTTGATTAACGAACTTGTCAAAGCCTCTTACAAAAGGAAGGTACGTGCCAAATTTTATCAAAATCGGCGTATTATTCTTTGAGATAAAAATTTTTTTCGAATGAAAACTCAAAATTTTCCCGGAAAACCTCGTCCGATTTTCCTGACTAACGAACTTATCCAAGCTATTTACAAAAGAAAAGTACATGCCAAATTTTATCAAAATCGGCCCATTATTTTTTGAGTTATCGGTGTGATACATACATATATATATATATATATATATATATATATATATATATATATATATATATATATATATATATATATATATATATATATATAAAACATATAAAAATTGAAACTGACCCCGGATATGGGTTCTAGGGGTCCTAGATCTCGCTCATTTGAAGAAATTTTTTCAAAATTCAAAAGTCGAGATCTCCTCATTAGTGAATTTTTTCTAAGAAAATTCACTAAAAATGGTCTAATTATCATGCCTTTGATGTACTAACGGATTTTTAGTGATAGTCGTCATGAATGCGTATTATTTAAATCAATTTTCTTCTGCATTCCGGAAATCGGTTGCATAAAAGAAAACAAGCGCTTGTGTTATGAAGCCAGAAAATAATGTTCTACATATATGTTCCGCATTGAACAGTTTCACCAAGGGCAACAAAAATTATTGAAGGAAAAAATATTCACCTTAATGACACTGAGTGCTTCTATGTACATCTAACAGAAAAATCTTAAATACTTTTTTATTTTTGAATTTATAAAAATATTCATTCTTCGCATGTTTTGAAACTTTCCTGTCAGTATTTCACATAAAATATGTTTGAAATATAACCTACCAGTCTCTACAAAAATAGCTCGAAGTGAACCTTTTTCAGCCATAAATTAATACAGCAGACACAAGTAATCTCACCCGTTATAAACTACAAGATTTTGTATAACCACAACTGGTTAAACATACCTATTTTATTAGATTTTCTGAAGAACTATTCTCATTCCAGTTTCATTGCCGTGCAGCTTCTCAAAAGTCTCCGGGTAATAAATAAGATGTGTATATGTTTACATAAAACGCGTGATTCTTGTGTAAATATCTGGGCTTCTGGCAGGCCTAGGAAGTGTCGTCTTTGCTCGTTATTATACTACAGTGGTAAACAATATTTGTGCCACCTTAAATTTGGATAGATCGGATAAATAATGTCAAATTATGAGTTGTTTTAGCTTTCTATGTAAATAAATAAAAATTCTGGACACCAATTACTGGCTGATTATTTTCTATAATAGAGCTTTTTTTACCTATAAGGTGTCCCGATATTTCAGCAGTTAGTGGAGATATTTGGCAGTAAATTTGACAAGTTGTATTTTGAAGCAAAGTTTAACATACAGGCTGGTTGCAGAATTATTGGTGATGATAAAAATTATAACAACATCCAGGGCAATATTATAGTGACAGCAGTGAACCCAGATCTTTTCAAAATTTTTATTCGGGACGTATCCTTAATCAAATTGTTCTTCACGCCAGCATAATCAACGGTTATTTGCATATCAATCTATTTGTTATAACTCAGTTTCTTTATGACCGCCTGGACGAGTCCTCGCGGGTTGGTGTCGTCTATATGGACTTTTCCAAAGCATTCGACCATCTTGGTCACAGACAGCTCTTGTCTAAACTGGGTGGTTTCAATATTTCACTGAAGTTGATTAACTTGATAAAATTTTAGCTATCAAACGGGGAGCAGTACATGGAACACAGTGGCATTAGGTTTCAGCCGGTTAGTGCTTCCTAGACATAAGTGGCCCCACAAAAATAAATCCAAACGATTTAGGTCGGGCTACCTAACTGGTCATTCAATGGGACTTCTCTGGCCAATCCATTGTCCGGAAAAATGAGCATCTAAGAAAGCACATACTCGCAGATGATAATGGGAAGGCGCTCCAACCTGTTGAAAGAAAATTTGATTTTCTTGGAGATTTACGTCTTCTTCCAGTGCTTGGGTGATTAAAGGATCAATAAGGTCTTGTAACAACTTCAGATAACTTTTACCAGTCAAATTACACTCAACAAAAAGTGGTTCGATAATGTGGTCGCCCAGAATGCCTGCCCACACGTTTAATTTTTGGGGCGTTTTGGTGTGACTTTCACTGAAGTTGTGTGAGTTTGTGTTACTCCAATAACGGAAATTGTGCCTGTTTACTTCACTGTTCAACATAAACGTACTTGCATCGGAAAACAAACGTTGTAAAGTAGACCTTGCTCATTCATCAAGCGCTCAGTAAAATTTTTACAAACCTGTAAACGTCAATTCGATTTTTTTTTATCCAATTAGTTTAAGTGTTATGTAGAATGGGTAAAACGTATGTTTCTAGTGAATTTTCTTTTTTAAAAAATTACTAATAAGAAGATCCCGACTTTTGAATTTAAAAAAATATTCTTCAAATGAGCGCTAGTTAGGCCCCCTAGAACACATGTCCGGGGTCAGTTTGAATTTATATATATATATATATATATATATATATATATATATATATATATATATATATACATATATATATATATATATATATATATATATATATATATATATATATATATATATATATATATATATATATATATGTATATATATATATATATATATATATATATATATATATATATATCACACCGATAACTCAAAAAATAAAAAAATAATGGGCCGCTCTTGATCAAATTTGGCGAGTCCCTTCCTCGTGCAACTGGCTTGGATAAGTTCGTTAGCCAGGAAGATCGGCCCAGGTCTTCCCGGAAAATTTTGTGTTTTCTTTCTAAAAAAAATTATATCTCCGGAAATAACAAAGTAAGAGCAACCAAATTTGGTACAAGTGTTTGTATATAAAGAGTGAACCATGTACCAGAATTTAGGTCTGTAAGTTTAATGAAAAAAAGTTACGGGCAGTTGAGAAAAAAACATTGGGAATTTTCCTCAATACGTCAAACTCGGAATTTGGAACGTCAAAATTGGCAATGTTTAGGAAAAGAACGTGAAACAAATACAGATTGTGAAAAGAAAATGTTGCAATAGAAGTGTTCTGCGAACCCTTAGGTTTCAGATTCAACCGTCACTGCCCTTCATTTTACTAAAATATTTCCAGAAAATTCATTTCAAATAGACCCTTTCTCTGACGCTTGAGCTGTCGGTTTAGTTAGGTTGATGCTTTCTCTGTAGGTTTAGTGAAGTTTGTCGTTTAACGGTCTATAATTTTTAGCTAATTTACGTAGAACAAATTCGTTAAGGCCTTTTTGCATTTTTCATAGAAATATGATGCATGATTGTAAGAAAAAAATCTGGAAGCAGTAAGTGCGTTTTGGTAGCGAATTTTCATTAAATGCTTCAAATTTGCATAACTCAATTTTCTATAAATCCGGAGAGTTGAGTTTTAGTATGTAGTAAGGGATTTACGAGAGCAACGTACCAGCCGAATAGCATAAAAAAGCGTTGTTATTTTTTGAGATACAAATTTTTCTTTCGGAAAAAATTCCCCAATAGAGAGGTATCCATGGTGACATGTTGCAAATTTGTTTCAAATAACCGCGAATTTGGGCCGCTAGAGCCAGAAACGAAGGTCCTTTTGGATTTTTATATGTTTCGTAAGCATCAAGCTGACGCGACTGCCTGACATTTTATATTAACTTGAGACTTTCTTTTTCTGCATGATGATTATTATCCCAATATGCTGAGCAATACATGATTTGTCAGTGGTGCCACATCTCAGTTGCGCTAAATGTTTTTTAAATCTAGTTTCAACGGTTCTTTTAGTTTGCCGAACATATTTAAGTTCAGAATCCTTACAACCTATTTCATAGATTCCGGACACATCTGTGTTTTTATCTTTATCCTTTGGGCTACCTATCAAATTTTTTAATGTATTTTTTTGTAGAAAATGTTAGCAACAAATTGGTTTTCTTAAAAATGCTATTGAAACCTCTCGTAATTCGCGGTTCAAATGGTAAACAGACAACTGTTTTGTTTCCACAGGATAACTCAAAAAGTTATTAACTGATTTTGATCAAACTCGGCAAGAATCTTTCTTTTATTAATGGCTTGGATAAGTTCGTTATCCATCTCCATCGGACCAGTTTTTCTAAAAAAATATTTTTTTCCAATAGAAAAATCTCTATCTCAAAAAATACCAAAGCTATTTTGATGAAATTTGGTTGGTATGTTGCCCTCATATATTCCTTACTATATAGCCAAACCCAACTTTTTAGGTGTATAGAAAATTGAGTTATGCAAATTTGAAGCATTTAACGAAGATTCGCTACCATACCGCACTTGGTGCGTCCAGAATTTTCGTTTTAACTTAGTTACTGAACGACGATAAATCACGAAATCAAGTGTTCACTGTAAAAATGATCATGTTAATACATTTAGACAAAAATTTTGTTTCTTTAAAAATTAAAAAAACATTCGTACATATAGGATAAAATTTCCTACGATTTGAACGAGAATTTACCGGGTTAACAATCTTGCAAATTTCAAGACAAACAATTTCGTGATTCTCAAAAAGCAATCGCTCAAAATTGACAATACATGATTGCATAGAGAATCAAAGCAGATTCAAAATGACGTGTCACTAGAACCCTCTCGTCGTTTCATTTGGGGGGGGGGGGTAAACCGAGAAAAAATTTGGTCCCCCTTCAAGCTAAAATTTACCTGTTTTACCATTTTCCCACACTTCGACCAAATCAGACATTTTAGGGGGTACAATGCTTGTTGGGACCCCTGTATAAGTTACCCCTATATATATATATATATATATATATATATATATATATATATATATATATATATATATATATATATATATATATATATATATATATATACAAATTTAAATTATAAATTGCCATTTTTCAACTTGAAAATGCTATCCCTACCTTCAACCCCCTTCGAATGAGAAGTACAACTCCCAATTTTTTAAAGGGGAAGTATAGGCTTGTGATATGTCGTTTGAAATCTCTGTTCATTCTCTATTCAAAAATGTTATCGTTTTCAAGTTTATTGCAACAATTAAGATAGAATATGAGATAGTAATGGGGGTTGTACCTGTCATTAGAAGGGGATTGAAGGTAGGGATCGCATTTTCACGTTGAAAAATGTCAATTTATAATTTAAATTTGACGTGTTTCGGGATTTTTTATAATAATGTACAGTAACCAAAATAATGAATTATTCCATTTGGCTTTTACACACTGTATATATATATATATATATATATATATATATATATATATATATATATATATATATATATATATATATATATATATATATATATATACAGGGTCGCTGATAAGTCTGGAAACGGTCGATTATCCGGGAAAATATACAAGGTGTCGAAAAAAGTTTTATACAAAAGTTTTTGGGTTCTTCAATGTCTACTAGGCGGTGATAATTTTATTTATACAGGGTTGGTCATACAGGCGTGGCACACCAATATTAATTTTTTTTTAATGGAACACCCTATATATTATTCGATATTTCAATCCTTCTCTTAATTTTGAGCAACATTTATGAGAAGCATAATGTACCTAAACTCAATCGTTTCCGGGTAAAAAAATAAATAAAAATAAACGCTACTGTTTTTAAAATCTATTGGATGAAGAACAAAAATAAATGAAAAGTAGAATATCTCTTGAAAATAATCTGTGAGTGTGAAAAGAACCGGTTGCAATGTTTTTAACATTGTTTGGAATCCCAAGATAAGATAAGATGCCCATAAGAAACGCAGTATTATTCTTTTGTTTTAAAATGTTTCCAGGACAACGAATGTCAAACATTTATTCAGTGTCAACAGTTTTGAAACATTAGTAATTTAGTGTCAACAGTTTTTGTGCAAAATGGCAAGTTTAAGTGAAACCGAACGTATCGAAATTTTAATGATGATAGGGTACGGTGATAGAACACGAAGTTTTGCTCAAGTGGTGATTATGTTCAATGAGTTGCATCCTGAGCGGGAATCGATCTCCAAATCCACAGTTTTGAAAACTTTGCATCGTTTTCACGAAACTGGCGGTATCAAGGATAAACCTAGAACTGGAAGGCCAGTAACCGTTACAAATGAAGAAAATTCTTTGAATGTAATATTGGATGTGGTGGAAAATCCGAAAACTTCGGCACAGCAATTGGCTTTAAATCACAATATGAGTCGATATTCAATTCAAAAGATTACGAAGCGGGAAAAGTTCCGTCCATATAAAATTCATTTATTGCAAGAACTGAGTGAAGACGATTTTGATCGCAGAATCGAGTTCTGTGAACTTATTATGGAGAAGTTACGCCAAAATTTTAACTTTGCGAACCACATTTTGTTTTCCGACGAATCTACATTTTGTTTGAATGGACAAGTCAACCGACACAACTGTAGGTACTGGTCAGACGAAAACCCACATTGGATGGAACAAATTCACACCCAAAGACCGCAAAAAGTAAATGTTTGGTGTGCTATTATTGGTGGACATATCATAGGACCTTATTTTATACACGGTAATTTGAACTCTGCTCGATATTTGACACTTTTGCAAGAATCAATTGTTCCAGACGTTAGTCGATTATTTCCGAACAATAACGACCCAAATCTACCAGCGGAAGAAATATGGTTTCAGCAGGATGGGGCACCCCCTCATTTTGGAATTGAGGTACGGGAATATCTGAATCAAACCTTTCCTGGCAGATGGATAGGGCGCAGGGGAACTATTGAATGGCCAGCTAGGTCTCCCGACATGACGCCGCTTGACTTTTTTTTGTGGGGTCATGTAAAAAATTTAATTTACCAAAATAGACCGCAGAATATTGAAGAGTTGCAAGCAAGGATTGTGCATGAAATTAATAACATTCCTCAAAACGCTCTTGTAAATGCAGTGCAATGTTTTGTTAAGCGAATTCATTATTGTCAGGAGGTCAATGGAGAACACTTTGAACATCTTATAAAATAGGATTTCAAACAATGTTAAAAACATCGCAACCGGTTCTTTTCACACTCACAGATTGTTTTCAAGAGATATTCTACTTTTCATTTATTTTTGTTCTTCATCCAATAGATTTTAAAAACAATAGCGTTTATTTTTATTTATTTTTTTACCCGGAAAAGATTGAGTTTATGTACATCATGCTTCTGATAAATGTTGCTCAAAATTAAGAGAATGATTGAAATATCGAATAATATATAGGGTGTTCCATTAAAAAAAAATTAATATTGGTGTGCCACGCCTGTATGACCAACCCTGTATAAATGAAATTATCACCGCCTAGTAGACATTGAAGAACCCAAAAACTTTTGTATAAAACTTTTTTCGACACCTTGTATATTTTCCCGGATAATCGACCGTTTCCAGACTTATCAGCGACCCTGTATATATATATATATATATATATATATATATATATATATATATATATATATATATATATATATATATATATATATATATTGTGTGTGTGTGTATAAAGCGTGTATTTCTTGTGTAAATATTAACGTTTCTAGCTTGATATATACCTCGGAGGTGTTGTGTTTAGAATGTTATTGTGGTAAACAATAACTTGTGGCACCTTACGTAAGGAACGGCACGGCGCGGCGGGCGTCGTGTGTAATAACAGAAGGGTTGCCGATAGCCCGGGGTTATAGAACCATCCTTTAATAACGCAAACCGTGAGAAATTAAGTCGTTCCACTCATGCAATACCACTATAAACACATCAGATGATGAGAATTCCTGTTAAATATTACACAATTATGGCATTTTGTATTTCGTGTAACAGCGAGGAAATTAATTATTGGCCCATTCTTAACGAGCGTGACTCTCTCGGATCAAATCGATCTTATCTGGATATCAGAGCGGGTTATTTTCAGGAAACAGTTTATAGTTGTTGTGGATACGTCTGATAGTGAGCTTTGTTTTACTTTTGATTGTTTTATTTACGTTTATTTAGTGCTTCCAAACAACCTAAAGCCGAATTTTTCAGTTTATGTAACATTGCCTTTACAGAGTAATTAACTTTGAAGATATACTACAATGGCAATAACATGTTTCTGTTTGAAAGCAAAAATAAGGAATGAAATTCATAAAATGTGTCGCTTTTTCCAAAGCAGTTAATCAACTAAAGACCTATGTTATATAATGATAATAATAGTAAAAACTGATTTGTCACTTAAAATTTGACAGTTGTCGCACAAGGAAGCTAATGTTTGTATATGTATAAAGCATTATTTGAAAGATAAAGGTTTTTCCAAACTGTGTACATGTCAGAAATTCAGCTACAAAAATAACCTTATTTGTGAAGTATATAAGGTATAGAAATTAGCTGGTGAAAAGTATTTGCGAGCCCGGAAGAGGAAACCTAATTTCTTATCAGCCGCTTCTGTAATTGATGTGACATGTTGGTGCCAATTGAGATTTCGATCCACAGAAATGCCAACAAGAGAAAATGACTCATTACTTTGAATAACTTGGTTGTTCATTGTGATGGGTCTAGGGCTGGTGCATCTCTTGTGAGAAAGAAAGCAAGACTTAGTTTTGGTGGGGTTGAATTGTACAAGATTTCTACTTCCTCATTCTAATATTTTTTGGAGATCCACGGAGACAGAACCCTCCATGAGTCTGCGATCCTCATCTAATTGGATTAAAGAGATAGGCTTAGAATATTGTATATTTGAGTGGCGGGTGCTGTGGTCCGCGTAACTGTGAACTGGTTTGGATGTGTAGAGATGAGGTCATTGATGTGGAGAAGAAAGAAAGTAGGGGCTAAAGCTGAACCTTGAGGAACTCCTGCATTAATTGGATACAGTTTAGAGGAATATCCATCCACGACAACAGAAATTATCCGGTTGGGGAGGAAATTTGCTGTCGGGGTACAAAGTTTTGGTGGTAGGCCATAGGCCGGAAGTTTATTAAGCAGCGCTGCGTGCCAGACCTGGTCGAATGCTTTGGATATGTCTAGAGCAACAATTTGGGATTCACCGTGTTGTTCCATAGACTTGTTCCAAGAATGGGTGACAAAGGAAAGGAGGTCGGCAGTCGATCTGCGCTGAGGAAATCCATACTGCCTGTCGTGGATTAGACTGTGTTTTTCAAGGAATTTTAGTAATTCGGTGTTTATATACTTTCCACGACTGAAAGGATAGAAATAGGCCTGTAGTTGCTAGCAAGCGCTTTGGATCCTTTCTTGGGGATGGGTTGTACTCGAGCAGTTTTTCAGTTACTAGGGAATATACCTTTATTGTAAGATATCTGAAACAGACGAGTCAGTACAGGAACAAGTTCTGGTGCGCATGTTTTGAGAACAGTTGCTGGGATCTCGTCAAGGCCAGAGGCTCTCCTGGTATTAAGAGAAGAGAGCATCTTTCGTACCTTTTTAGTTTTGAAAATTATATGGTGGTTGAACATTTGGAGGTGGGTTGAGAGTAGAATTGCCGGAGAACAACGAGGCAAGAAGTTCAGCCTTGCCCAGGGCGGTAGAAACAATTTCATCCCCTGAGACAAGAGCTGGGAACGTGCTTTTGCAGAAATTATTCCCAATAGATTTAGCAAAAGTCCAGAAGGGTTTTCCACCGTTGGAGCTTAAGAGGACTTTGTTTTTGATGTGGTTATTAAACGAGTTTTTTTGCCTCAGAAAGAATACGGACATAGCGGTTTCTTGCGTCGTTAAATGCTTGAGCATTTTCTTGACTGGGATTGTGTAGAAGCGTTTTGTGAGCTTTGCCCTTTTCAAGTCTGGCCTTGTCAGAGTATTTAGAGAACCAGGGCTTTTGAGTGGCTGAAGAGGTTTTCTTTGTACGTGGAATAAATAATTCCATGCCAGCTTGGATAATTTCGGTAACGTTTTGTGAGATATCAGAGGGGTCAGGATGAGAGAAGCAGACAGACGCCCATGGAAATGAGGAAAAGTAATTCCGCATTTCGTCGTCCCAGTTTGCGGAGTTGTAGTGCCAAACGATACATGGGTGTGATGACTGTGTGACCTCGGGTTGCATTGTGCAGGAAGCAGTGACCATGCCGTGGTCTGAGCGACCAAGGGGGGCGGTGACTGATATCTTATAGCATTCAGGTTTTGTAGTAAGAAGGAGATCCAAGGGATTTGAGCTGTTTGTTAGGATACGAGGAAAGTAAGTAGCTTGCTGAACCATATTGGCTAAAGAATTGCTGACTGCAAAGGCCTCCGCTGCTCTCCCTTGTGGGTCGATTTTTGAAGATCCTAGCCATTCCTTATTATGGACATTGAGGTCACCAAGAATAGTGACCTCGGAGGAAGGATATTCAGAAATCAGATGGTCGGTTTTTTCAAAAAGGTACTCAAAGAGCTGGACAAACAGATGAATTTAGTTGCAGCCCTGAGAGAGAGTTTTATCCATAGTGTGTCTTTTCTTCCAGCTTCTAAATTGGGGAGTCTGGTGCAGGGTAGATTGCTACGGACGTATGCGTACACGCCTCCATGCAATCTAAAGGAAGTAAGGAGCTCTTACCCCGGGAAATTAAGGTGATTAGTGGCTGTTTTGGCACTGATTTTGGTTTCGGTGAGGAAGAGCAGTTGGGGCCTGTTAGCCTGGAGTAAATGGTGGACTACATCTCTCCAAGAACTCTGCCACAAGAAAGCTATTTTTGGTATATGTATAAAGCATCCTTTGGAAGGTAACGATTTTTCCAAACTTTCTAAATGTCAATAATTCAGCTACATACGTCACACTTTTAATTTTGTTCCTAGTCCAATTCCTTTCGAGAACTGCATCTCACCAAAACTTCTATCACAAGGAAGCTATTGCTTGTATATGTATAAAACATCATTTGAAAGGTCAAGGTTTTTCCAAACGATTTATATTTCATAAATTCAGCTACAAACGTCACACTTTAAATTTTATTCCTGGTCCCATTTCTTTCGAAAAGTGCTTCTCTCCAACACTATTGCTTGTTATTGCAAGTTATTGCTTGTATATGCATGAAACATCATTTGGAAGACATGTTTTTTCAAAATATGTACATGTCAGGAATTCAGCTACAAATGTCACACTTTAAATTTTGTTCCCGGTCCCATTTCTTTAAATAACTACATCCCCTCAACACTTCGGCTACAAGGAAGCTATTGCTTGTATATGTATGCAACATCATTTGAAAAATAAATGTTTTTTCCAAAGTGTCTACGTGTCAGAAATTCAGCTACAAATATCACACTTTAATTTTGGTTTGGGCCCCATTTCTTTCAAGAACTGCATCTCTCCAATAATTTTGTCACAAGGAAGCTATTGCCTGTATATTTATAAAGCATCATTTAAAAGGTAAAGGTTTGTTCAAACTGCCTAATGTCTGAAATTCAGCTACATAAGTCACACTATAAATTTTGTTTCTGGTTCCATTTCTTTAGAGAACTGCATCCTTCCAACACTTCTGCTACAAAGAAGCTATTGCCTGTATATTTATAAAGCACCATTTAAAAGGTAAAGGTTTTTTTGAACTGCCCAATGTCTGAAATTCAGCTACAAAAGTCACACTATAAATTTTATTCCTGGTCCCATTTCTTTAGAGAACTGCATCCTTCCAACAATTCTGCCACAAGGAAGTTATTGCTTGTATACGTATAAAGTATCACTTGAAAGGTAAAGGTTTTTCCAAGCTATTTCATAAATTCAGCTACAAATGTCACACATTAAATTTTGTTCTTGGTCCCATTCCTTTCAAGAACTGCAGCTCTCCAACAATTCTGCTACAAGGAAGTTACAGCTTGTATATATATAAAACATCATTTGAAAGATAAATGTTTTTTTAACTTTCTACATGTCAGAAATTCAGCTGGCTGCCATAGCCGTATTACTTTATAGGTGTGTTCTTGCTGTAATTAGTATACCGTACTGATGGGCTCTAATTAAAGAGAAAACGGTCTGACGTTCTAATTATGGTGAGAATATATCTAGCCTTACAAACTTTGTCTTGTAAAGCCGCAATCCTCAAATGATGTTCTTTCCGTGCTGAAGTTGGTCGAGTTCGTGCAGATCCATAACGACGGTTATAGATTCCTTCTTCAGACCACCTGGACCAACACTGTAACACTGTTGACACTATGCGGTCGGAAATTTGTCTGACTGAAAAACCGGCTTCCCACATATCAACAATACGCCCCCTTTGGAATTAAGTTTTATAATTCTTCTCTAAGCGGCGCCTATAGTTCAGTCGACAGGTAGTTTCAGATAGAAAAAGGTCGAAAGTTAATGAAACTTTGGGATGTGGTTCAGAGGTGGTTAATTACCATTTTTCTTAGCTTTTGGACCTCGAGGACCCTGTGCGAAAAAAGGGTCTGCAAAATTTTCGACCTTTCTCCGGTTTTTCCTTAATAACTTTTTTCCCTTACATACTACGGCAAAAACATCTGAAACTTTTTTATAGAGCGTTAAATTTCCTACTATCTTGGCTATCAAAAATATGTCAAACCGTTACCAATATATGGCGATTAGAAAAAAATAATTAATTTATTCGCTAAAAAATGCATAATTCCACCTACTTACTTCTGTTATACCCGAATTATTGTGTAATATTGTTGCGATTATGATTTCTGGTTACAACCGCCAACTTTAAAAACCCCCGCCTACCCCCGCTCCCCCCTACCCCACCCAATTCACACAAGCTAATTTTCTTCTTTGGTGAAATCCACCCATACTCACTCCATGTTGGTATTGATATTTGTTACTTTTTAGATTGATTCACCCCCCCCCCCCCCCCACTGCATAATTATCCCAGGGCAGGCAAAAAAACGTTGTCCTTTCGTGGAAAAAAATGTAATTAACAATATTAAGGTATTCACAAGGAAACATTACATGTTACATGAAATAGATATATTATTATTGGTACTCATATATACATGTACAAAGCATAGTAGGTACTCATTTGTACTCATTATAGTTCCTGTCGAGATTTCTTAGCCGTTGGTTCTGCTTCTAACAGCTTGTCGTTCTCCTGAGCGATCAGGCTGTTAATTATGTCCTCGCTGTCGTCGTATTCGTCGTCTATGTCTGGTAAGTCCTCCTCGTTCAAATCAGTCGCGGGAGAATTTTCGCAGGAGTGGCCTGTGCAGCTCTTGCACATTGCTGAGCACCTAAGGCCTGCTTTCTTGCAGCTGCAAGCTCCGATACTACTACTTTGCTGAACTTGCATGAAACAATTTGGAGGATGTTACCCGGCGTAGAATTTCTGGTTGTGGGGATTGGTAGTACCCCTTGCGTGGTTGGGCTCCAGCCCCAAACTGATGGGAGAAGTTCATTGCCTTACCACGCCTGTACTTGCTGGTAAGTGGCGGAGGGAGTGGTACTTGGCCGCGTCCCTTGTTGGTGGTGGGCGGGCCAATTGAAATTTAGCCTTAGTTACTGATCGTGTGTTCCTCACCAAAAAAAAAACGCGCATTAGTGAAGTCGAATTTCGCAACTTCTGAGCCGCGGGTAGGTACATGAGAAGGAGCTTTCGATGTGTCATATCTTCGACGTGCAAAGGCAGCAATCAATTTCTCATTGATGTACCTTGTTTTGACAAGCACTGTGCACTCTCACTTTACTCAACCCTGAAGAAAAAACCTGAACTGTCATCTGCCGAAAGTTTCCTTTTCACACTGGACACCAACAGTGTGGCAACTCCTCTGGCTTTCACAACAGCTGGTTTACCTGCTTCTACTCCTCCTTTACAACTAAAACACAAGTCTGATTGACTAGATGTAGACGCCATCTCCAAAAGGTACTCGAATTTGCGCAAACACGGATTTACCAGACTCTCTTGAAGCGATAACGAATAACTGCACCGATTCCTTTCTGACGATTCACGATGTATGGTCAGCAATTACTCTTTATGCCTGTAATCACAAAAAAAGGATGTAAATATTAGTACGAACGTAAAAATTTAGTTAGTAAATTATGTAGGGGGAGGGAGGGGGGGGGGAGGATATCGATCGTAAGAGTAACTAATATCAATAACAACATGGAGTGAGTATGGTTGGATTTCATCAGAGAAGAAAATTAGTTTTGTGAATTGGTTTTGGGCGGGGAATGGTGGAGCGGTGAGGGTGGGGGTTTCCTAAGTAGGCGGTTGTAACCAGAAATCATAGTGACCACAACATTTCACAATAATTCGGGTATAACCGAAGAAATAAGGTGGAATTCTGCATTCTTCGGCATTTTTTAGCGAATTTTGATAAATATATTTTTTTTCGAAGCGCTATAGCTCGGTAAATATTTGACATACAAACATACTTGAATAGTGGAAATAGTAGGAAATTTAACGCTCTACAAAAAAGTTTGAAATATTTTTGCCGTAGTATGTAGGGGAAAAAAGTTATTAAGGAAAAACCGGAGAAAGGTTGAAAATTTTGACGAACCCCCCCCACCCCCACCCCTCTTTTTTCGCACAGGATCCTCGAGGTCCAAAAGCTGAGAAAATGCTAATTGACCACCTCTGAACAACATCCCAAAGTTTGATTACCTTCTGACCTTTTTCCACCTAACCCCACTTTTTCCAACCTGTCGACTACTAGGCATAATGACTGAATCACTTGAATAAATTTAACATAAATAGCTACCTAAATATTGTTTCAATTTGAAAGAAACGCAAATTTGAAGAGATAATTTCTTTATTAAACAAAATTTAAAAATTGTGTACACCTGATAACATTTTTTGTCACACATTGTTATCTTTTCCCATCAGAGACAAAACAGAGTAGTATAGACAATTTCATTGAAATTAATCGACTCTTACTGGGTGTTCGTATTTTTCGGCAAGTCGGTATATTTCATATTATTTTTTGGTAATGATAAATTAACAAAAAAAAAGAGATTGTTCTCAATTCGACTGTATTTTTTTATGTGTGTTACCTCACAACTTTTTTCTAGGTCAACCGATTTTGATTATTCTTCTTTTATTTGAAAGCTGGTGCTTCTCGTGTGGTCCAGTATAAATTTAATCAAGATCTTACCCGTAGCTTTTGAGTTATCCTTAATAAAGTCGGTTTTCTGTTTTTTTTTTAATTTTTACCTGTTTTCTTTTCTTTTCTATTTAATATGGCATCGCTGCATATATTAGTAATTATTTCTGAAATAACTTACGTCAGGTCAGGGCCTGCTTTTTAGTATAAAGTTAAATGATTGCTTTCTATAATCCATCAAAAATTATAAAAATTATGCAAATGTAAAAAAAAACAAATAATTTCTTATAATAATAGGAAACCTGCAAGACTGAGAATCAGCTTTTTCAGTGTATGTCGTATACAGTTACATCCTTTAGAGGACGTCGCCCGTAGGAGTTGTGATCTTGTCGTGGGTATTGTCTAGAGTTGTAGCACTGTAAACTCTGACCACTTCTGGCCGGGTCGTAGCTCTTGTGTCATGTCTTTTGTATTTTTAACGACGCAGTTAATGTTAACACTCCATTTACTTATTGATATCGTCCACTATGCTAATAAATTCCTTTTCACTTTCGATAACCTGCGCCAGTGTTTGTGGGTATATGTGCATATCCTTAGCTACAAATGTATCATATTACAAAATAGCCAAATCATCAGAGTAGGTATCTTATCTTGGTTTGTAGAACAGGCTAAAAAGTTATGGCGTAGTTTGTGCGTTATGGTAATGAAATTTCATGTAAGTTCGGTTGGTTTTTTCAATAATTTTAATAAAACTCTTAGCATGATGACAGATAAGATTAGAGGTAGGTAAGAAATAAGTAAAAAGTCTAGATGCAGCATGCGTTATGATAGTGAATTTTCAGAAAAAATATTCTTAATGGTAAATATGTCCTTTTAGTGATTTTTTTTTAAATTCACCAAGGAAGAGATCCCGACTTTTGAATTTTTAAAAAAAAATTTGAAATGAGCGCTACTTAGGCCCCCTAGAACACATATCCGGGGTCAGTTTCAATTTATATATATATATATATATATATATATATATATATATATATATATATATATATATACAGGTGTCCCAATAGTCTGTAATTCCTCCGAGGTCACTATTCTTGGCGACTTCAATGTCCATAATAAGGAATGGCTAGGATCTTCAAAAACCGATCCACAAGGGAGAGCAGCGGAGGCCTTTGCAGTCAGCAATTCTTTGGCCAATATGGTTCAGCAACCTACTTACTTTCCTAGTATCCCAACACACAGCTCAAATCCCTTGGATCTCCTTCTTACTACAAATCCTGACTGCTATAAGATATCAGTCACCGCCCCCCTTGGTCGCTCAGACCACAGCATGGTCACTGCTTCCTGCGCAATGCAACCCGAGGTCACACAGTCATCACACCCACGTATCGTTTGGCACTACAACTCCGCAAACTGGGACGAAATGCGGGATTACTTTTCCTCATTTCCATGGGCGTCTGTCTGCTTCTCTCATCCTGACCCCTCTGATATCTCAGAAAACGTCACCGAAATTATCCAAGCTGGCATGGAATTATTTATTCCACGTACACAGAAAACCTCTTCAGCCACTCAAAAGCCCTGGTTCTCTAAATCCTGTGACAAGGCCAGACTTGAAAAGGTCAAAGCTCACAAAACGCTTCTACACAATCCCAGTCAAGAAAATCGTCAAGCATTCAACGACGCAAGAAACCGCTATGTCCGCATTCTTTCTGAGGCAAAAAACTCGTTTAATAACCACATCAAAAACAAAGTCCTCTCAAGCTCCAACGGCGGCAAACCCTTCTGGACTCTTGCTAAGTCTATTGGGAATAATTTCTGCAAGAGCACGTTCCCACCTCTCGTCTCAGGTGATGAAATTGTTTCTACCGCCCTGGGCAAGGCTGAACTTTTTGCTTCGTTGTTCGCCGGAAATTCTACTCTCAACCCACCTCCAAATGTTCAACCACCAACAGTCCCCAACGTCGCGCATAAAATGACTGATATCATTTTCAAAACTAAAAAGGTACGAAAGATGCTCTCTTCTCTTAATACCAGGAAAGCCTCTGGACTTGACGAGATCCCAGCAATTGTTCTCAAAAAATGCGCACCAGAACTTGCTCCTGTCCTGACTCGTCTGTTTCAGATATCTTACAATAAAGGCATATTCCCTAGTAACTGGAAAACTGCTCGAGTACAACCCATCCCCAAGAAAGGATCCAAAGCGCTTCCTAGCAACTACAGGCCTATTTCTCTCCTTTCAGTCATCTCTAAAGTGATGGAAAAGTATATAAACACCGAACTACTAAAATTCCTTGAAAAACACAGTCTAATCCACGACAGGCAGTATGGATTCCGTCAGCGCAGATCGACTGCCGACCTTCTTTCCTTTGTCACCCATTCTTGGAACAAGTCTATGGAACAACACGGTGAATCCCAGATTGTTGCTCTAGACATATCCAAAGCATTCGACCAGGTCTGGCACGCAGCGCTGCTTAATAAACTTCCGGCCTATGGCCTACCACCAAAACTTTGTACCTGGACAGCAAATTTCCTCTCCAACAGGAGCATATCTGTTGTTGTGGATGGCCATTCCTCTAAACTGTATCCAATTAATGCAGGAGTTCCTCAAGGTTCAGCTTTAGCCCCTACTTTGTTTCTTCTCCACATCAATGACCTCCTCTCTAGCACATCCAACCCAGTTCACAGTTACGCGGACGACAGCACCCTCCACTCAAACATACAATATTCTAAGCCTGTCTCTTTAGCCCAATTAGATGAGGATCGCAGACTCATGGAGGGTTCTGTCTCCGTAGACCTCCAAAAAATATTAGACTGGGGAAGTAGAAATCTTGTACAATTCAACCCCACCAAAACTAAGTCTTGCTTTCTTTCTCACAAGAGATACAGCAGCCCTAGACCCATCACAATGAACAACCAAGTTATTCAAAGTAATGAGTCCTTTTCTCTTGTTGGCATTTCTGTGGATCGAAATCTTAATTGGCACCAACATGTTACATCAATTGCAGAAGCGGCTGCTAAGAAATTGGGTTTCCTCTTCCGGGCTCGCAAATACTTTTCACCAACTAATCTCTATACCTTATACACTTCACAAATAAGGCCAAACCTCGAATACTGCTCCCACATCTGGGGTGCAGCAGCCGCTTCTACACTCGCTTTCCTGGACTCCATTCAAAAGAGAGCTATGCGTCTCATCGGTGACCCTACCCTCACCCAAAGGCTTCCATCCCTTGCCCACCGACGTGCCGTTGGTGACCTCTCTCTCTTTTATAGATATCTGCACGGGTACTGCTCAGAGGAGCTTTCCTCCATAATTCCCCCACCTGCTGCCCCCAGCAGATCTACCAGGGGAACAGAGCGAATGCACCCTTTTACTGTCCAGGTCACCAGGCATAGAACATCTTGTTATGCCCGCTCTTTTGTCCCGAGGACTTCCAAGTTGTGGAATTCCTTGCCGGCACATGTTTTTCCTTCTCCTCCGAACCTCCAAACCTTCAAGTCCAGAATTAACAAGTTGCCTCTTTCCTCCTTGTCAACACCCACGGTACGATAGTATTTAGGCTGTAAGCCCTCGTGGTGTGTTGTTGACTTAAAAAAAAAAAAAAAAAATATCCCTTACCCTTATAGCTAGCGGAAAAAACTTTAAACAAAATTTTCTTGTAATTATGTAAGCTATATCAAGAGAATATATTCAGCTTTGTGGAACTTCCCGTTGCACCGAAAGTAGTTATTTTAAATGAAATGCTATACTTTTTATTGCATTTTTAGATAGGGATTAAAAAATAAGTCTGACTTTGTGTAGCATTTCCTATAGCTATCTGTGATATTTGTGAAAATATTACGACTTTCTTTTTTTTTTGCTCCGATTTATATGTTACTTCAAACGTATGATGTGGGCTGAACTTTGAGTTTCCCTGCCTTAAATTCGAAATATCAATAGACGACATTCAATTATTTGAAATAGAATAGTTTATTACAATAATAAACCACAGTCATTAGCATAAAAAAATATCTTAAATAGACGATACATTAGAAATATTCGAAATTTTAGTGACGCTTATCTGTCATCTCACAATAAATTTCAGTTGTGACGTTCTCTGTGCCTCCTGTATCTGACAGAATACAGTTTTTACAAGCTAAAGTAAAACAAACCGCTATAACTCGAAAACTATCAACTATAGATATAGGGAAAGTTATACTACATCGACGCAGAATTGAATGACCTACCTGATTAATCCATAAAATATAGGATGTTCCATTTGAAAATAACAAGTTATGCCACTTTAAAGTTAATTATGTTGTAACCCAAAAGAAATACACCCTGTACAATGGTAATAAATTATTCTTTAACTATTTCAAATAATTGAATGTTGTCTATTGATATTTAGAATTTAAGGCAGGGAAATTCAAAGCTCAACCCACAGCATACGTTTGAAGTAACATATAAATCGGAGCTAAAAAAAAGAAGGTCGTAATATTTTCACAAATATCAAAGACAACTATAGAAAATGCTACACAAAGTCACACTTATTTTTTAATATCTATCCAAAAATGCAATAAAAAGTATAGCATTCTATTTAAAATAACGAAGTTTATAGCTACTTCCGGTACAACTGGAAGTTCCACAAAGCTGAGTAGGTTTTCTCGATATAAGATCATAAGAAAATTTTCTTGAATTTTTTTGGCTAGCTCTTAGGGTAAGGGATATATAGAGGAATTACCCACTATTGGGACACCCTGTATATATATATATATATATATATATATATATATATATATATATATATATATATATATATATATATATATATATATATATATCTCACACGGATAACTCAAAAAATAATAGGCCAATTTTTATTAAGTTTGGTGAATACCTTCCTTTTGTAAGTGTCTTGGATAATTTCGTTAGCAAAGAAAATCGATTCAGGTTTCCCCGGAAAATGTTGTGTTTTCTTTCTGAAAAAATTTATATATGCGAAAATAACTAAATAAGGGCACCCGAATTTGGTAGTCATGTTTTTGTTATAAACAGTAACGCACGTACCAAAATTTAGCTCTGTAAGTTTAAAGACTAAAAAGTTATGGGCACTTGAAGAAAAATTATTTTGTGTTTTTCCCAAAACGTCAAATTCGCGATTTGAAACGTTAAAATTGGCAACATTCAGGTAAAGAACCTAAAACAAATACAAATATTATTATGTAAACAAAATATCCCAAGAATAGTGTTCTGCAAACCCTTAAGTTTCAGCTTCAACCGTCACTGTTTTTCAGTTTTCATTTCTCTGATCCTTTGGGAGTAGTTTTAGTTAACTTTACGGTTTAACGGTCTATAATTTTTATCTAATTTTTGTAGAAAAGTTCGTTAATGAGGAGACCGGGACTTTTGAATTTTAAAAAAGATTTCTTTAAATGAGAGTAAACTAGGCCACCTAGATTCCATATCCGTCTTTAGTTTTAGTTTTTATCTGTTTATATATATATATATATATATATATATATATATATATATATATATATATATATATATATATATATATACAAGGCGACGCATTTCTACGATAAAGCTCAATATAGTTGTTATAATACAAGATACGCAAATTTTTGCATTTTTTATCGAAATATGTTTCTTGTTTGTAAGAAAAAATTGAGACGCAGTAAGTGCGTTTTGGTAGCGAATTTTCATCAAATGCTTCAAATTTCAATAACTCAATTTGCTACTAACCTAAGGTTTGTTGTCTAGGAAACCAATTTTATCTGAAATATGTAAAGTTTATTTTCGGAAAATGTTTCTTTATTTTCAAACAATAAGTAATTTTGATAAAATATGCTACGTTGTTTTTTTTTACTATATAGGTTATACCCGTAACCAGACTCATCCCTCCTTGCATTAGAGAGACATATCTGCTATTAAAAATATTTTTATAAAAATTCACTACCATAACGCACTAGCTGCATCCATACTATTTTTTATATGACTTAAAATCTAAAGCTATATCAAAATTAATAAGAAAGCGCAACTAAATACAGTTCGTTGTTGATTTACGTACGATTTAATAATTGAGCTTCGTACATACGTCAATGCTTCCCCACAGTATGAATGAATTGTATCGGGATTCACTGGATGTTGCAATTTTTACGCCCCAAAGTATATTTTGTTGTAACTAGACCACTGTCATATAAATATGATATGTCTTCCTTCCGTCAATTGTGTCCATTATAGACCATCGTTTTCACACGATATCACTTCACATAATTTCCTGCATTGTTCGGCTTCTTTGCGCAATAATGTTTCTACATAATGTCTGGTAATTGTTTTGTTGCACGTATAAGGATGTAACTCAGTCATTTGACTTGAAATATGCATTTCATGCCTCGTATTTTTAGTGAATTTTTATTTAAAAAAATTCACTAATAGAGAGGTATCGATGGTGAGACTTTGCAAAATTTTTTTCAAATGAGCGCGATTTAGAACCCCTAGAACCCATATCCGGGGTCAGTTTCAATTTTTATATGTTTATATATATATATATATATATATATATATATATATATATATATATATATATATATATATGTATATATATATATATATATATATATATATATATATATATATATATATATATATATATATATATATATATATATATATATATATATATATATATATATATATATCCGTCTGATAACTCAAAAAATAATTAACCGATTTCAATGAAACTCAGCAAGTGCCTTTCTTTTATTAATGGCTTGGATGAGTTCGTTATCCAGGAAAATCGGACGGGTTTTTCCGAGAAAATTGAGTTTTCTTTTAAAAAAAAATTTTTTCTCCGAAAATAACAAAGCTGTTTTAATGAAATTTACTATATATGTTGCCTTGGGAGAAGTACCAAAATTCAACTTTCTCAGTTTATAAAAAAATTGAGTTATTCAAATTTTAAATTTTCTTTCGAAACATTTTTTTTCTCCAAAAATTACAAATTTATTTTAATGAAATTTGGTGAATATCTTGTCCTAGGAAATACCTTACTACCTACCAAAATTAAACTTTCTAAGATTATGGAAAACTGACATAATCAAATTTTTAAAGCTCACTGCAGTGTTAAAATCAATGGTATTTTCCTCACTATTGTATAAACACGTGTGTCTGGGACTGACCGAATTCATTCCCAGTTGCTTTGATCTACTCATATTCTCTGAATATGTTAGAAACGTGGTATCTACTTCATTCCAAGTCACTATTAACCGACTATTTATGAAAACAAATAAATAAATTAAATCGATTGTCATAAAATATGTAGTGTATTAAGACTAAGGGGAAAAGAAATAAAACATATATAACTGTGCACATTTTGATTATTATTTACACCTAGCTCACTAGGAGAAATCCCCACTGCTTGAGAAAGGTATTGTCACAGCATAATATCTTATTAAAGTTCATTTGTAAATAGGTTTAATTTTTATATGTTATATATATATATATATATATATATATATATATATATATATATATATATATATATATATATATATATATATATATATATATATATATATATATATATATATATATATATATATATGTATCCGTCTCATAACTCAAAAAATAATTAACCGATTTCGATGAAGCTTGGCAAGTGCCTTTGTTTTATTAATGGCTTGAATGAGTTCGTTATTCAGAAAAATGTGACGGGGTTTCCTGGAAAAATTTTGAGTTTTTTTTTCGAAAAAAAATTTTTTCTCCGAAAGTAACAAAGCTGTTTTAATGAAATTTACTATATATGTTGTTTCAGAAGAGATATTACTAGGTACCAAAATTCAACTTTCTAAGTTTAGAGAAAATTGAGTTATTCAAATTTTAAATTTTCTTTCGAAAAAAATTTTTTCTCCGAAAATTACAAAGTTATTTTAATGAAATTTTGTGTATATCTTGCTTTAGGGAAGACTTTACCACGTATTAAAATTAAACTCTCTGAGTTTATAGAAAATTGAGTTATTTAAATTTGAAACATTTAATAAAAATTCACTACCATAACGCACTTGCTGCGTCCCGAGTTTTTTTTTAGTAGTTGTATAGCTAAATATTAACAAACTACTACGAGCCGAGTTGCAATTAAAAGTAACAATTATCAATTTTACACCGAGAAGATTATAAAAATCACTAATTACGAGATCGCAACTGTTTAATTTTGAAAACAGTTCTTCAAATAAGCGAAAACTAAATATATAATATATCACACCGATGTTAAAAAAAATAATGCGCCGATTTTCTTGAAATTTACGCCCAGGCGTACGCTGATGATGGGCTGGTCTTAGTCACCGGCAAATTCCTCGGCGTCGTCTGTGAGTGCATGCAAGCTGCCTGTAGTATAATTGAAAGGTGGTGTGTTGAGCTGGGACTCTCCGTAAACCCGGCGAAGACGGAGATGATCCTATTCACCAAGAAGAGGAATGTAGAGGGGTTCAGGGCGCCCGTGATGTTTGGAAAACCTTTAGCTTTAGTGCGAGAGGTCAAACGTCTTGCTAATGCTGCCACCGCTTCCTATCTGTATCAGAAGGGAGGCTATGGCGTCGCATCTTAGAATGCGTGACTCTGGAAACTGGTGCGGAGAGGGAGCAGTAATAGGGCACGCAAGAGTTGCCAAGGAGGTGGAAAAAGAAATTCGCATTTCCTCCATCAAGGTAAGGGATGCCGTGGACGATATTAGGTTGGCTAGGCCATATACCCTCAGGATCCCCAGTAGGCATCATTGAAGGGAAAATGAGGTTGCATTCCGCAAGCCTGGTCTGTTTCACCGACTGTTCGCGGCTGGAGGATCAACAATCCTCCGGGGCGGGAATATACATAGAAGGCCTGGGGATGCACGAGAGTTATGCTCTTGGCGCATATACCACGGCATTCTAAACAGAGGTGTACGCTATCCTGTCGGTGGCCAATAGACAGGATGTGAGGAGTAGCCCCGAGAAATGCGTGTACATTTGCTCGGATAGCCAAGCGGTCCTCCGGGCAGTCTGCGCGGCCAGAATCAGATCAATACTGGTTCAGGAGTGCGCCGAAGCTATCAAATGACTAGCCAGGACAAAAGAGGTACAACTGGTGTGGGTTCCGGGACACTGTGGCGTAGCGGGGAATGAGGTGGCGAATAATCTCGCTAGGCTTGCTTCCCGGCGGCCGTTCTGTGGCCCGGAGTCTGCGATATGCACAAGTAGGAGGACGGGCTCTATCGCCTTAGACAGGTGGACAGAGAAAGCAAAGGAGAGGCACTGGGGGTCGGTTGGTGGCTGTAGGCAGGCGAGGGACATCGTGGAGGGACCGGACAGAGATAAAGCTGTCAGGCTACTCGGTAGGAGTCGACCTACGCTTCGCCGCATCCTTGGAGTGCTGAGAGGCCACTGCGCCCTTAGAAGACACCTCAGATTGATAGGGGTAGAGAGGAATCCCATTTTACAGGAACGCGGCGAGGATGAAGAAACGTCCTACCATTACCTGTGTGAATGCGAGGCTTTTGGGAGTCTTGGAGCGGAATTGTTTAGATCGTGGACTCTGCAGAGGAATCAGGAAAGTACCGTCACGGCCTTAATTTTGAGATCGAGGCGGTTTGGCGACGGAACCGAGGAAGAGTAGAGCATGGTTGCTGGATTGCTGGGGTTGGCAAAAAGGGCCCATTGTGGCCTACTTGCTTGGCGTTGACCTCCCCACCACTGCTACTTCTTGAAATTTGGAGGATACCTTTCTTCTGTGATTAGATTGGACAAGTTTGTTAGCCAGGAAAATTGGACAGGTTTTTCCGTGAAAGTTTTCGGTTTCCTTTCGGAATATTTTTGTATTTTCAAAAAGCCTAAGGCTATGACAACCAAATTTGGTACGCAACTTTTTACAATAAATGGAATCCTGCGTACCAAAATTTAGATCTCCAGGCGAAGCCACAAAAGTTATGATATATTTCAAATTTTGACATACCAACTTTTTAAAATTGTGTTCTGCTTCTTCTCGTTTCCATCTTAAATTTCACCCAAGCCGTTAGTGCCAATACGAGACAGACTTTCCATATAAAAATACCACAGAACACGTAACTTTCTGTTCTGTTCTACATTTTTTCCAAAATTACCAGTTTTTATTGGGAAAATATTGACTAACCACTTATATATACTGACAGGCAAATTTTATAGGGGCCACAATGGTGGCAATACACTTTGACATACGGCTGAAAAGAAATTGTCTAGCTTTAAATAGCGTTTGTTCATTTCCTGTTGTTTATTACGTCATTGTAAAAATTTTAGGCAAAAGGATGTTAAACAGCACATACTAGTGATATTACAAAAGTTATTTTAGATGATCCAACACATAGAAGACTCAAGCGAAAGTGGCCTAAAGATATAAATGCATAATTTCCAAATATTTCAACACACTATTCATATAGCACCAATGGGTGTGTTCCATCATGATAACCCACGGCAGATTGCTCAATGAACTTTCTATATGTTGTCAATATAAATAGGTTTGTGTATATAGTTTTGATTACTAATAAAAGTGTTACAAAAAATATTTTAACATTTTTTGTTAGATTCATTCGGGCCATCATGATACATAAACCGGTTTCCCTCTTATTAGAGCTCCTTAGTGTGCCATATTTATGTTTATCAGAACACATGAAAAAGATTTAGGACGCAGCAAGTGCGTTATGGTAGTGAATTTTCATAGGAATGATCTGGGCCCAAATATTTTTTTTATAACTTTTTCTTCCTGTAACATAAAAATCTTAATGTTGGTGTTTAATTTTCTGTTAATGTCGTAAACTTGTGTACTAAATATCATTACCATAGCTTTATTATTTCCAGAGATATAATTTTTTTCCGAAAGAAAATGCAAAATTTTCCGGAAAAACCTGGGCCCATTTTTCTGTCTAACGAAGTTATCCAAGCCACTTACAAAAGGAAGGTAATTACCAAATTTGATCAAAATCGGCCTATTATTTTTTGAGTTATCGGTGTGATACATATATTTTCAAAATTCAAAAGTCGGGATCTCCCCATTAGTGAATTTGTTCTAAGAAAATTCACTAATAAATTGTGGTGAGAAATTAATTCCTAATTCGTTTCGAGAGATGGCACTACTTCTAGTTTCACTTGGTATTAGATGTTCACCACTTTTAAGTTTTGAGTCATTATTGGGTAGGTAGATTAAAATTTTAAATTTTGCATTCTAATCTACATACTCTCTGCAAATTAACAGACACAGAGCAAATAAAAATGTCGATTTCATTTCCGCATTTCAGCAAGGCATCTTTATTATTCTTTCCTTGAAGGGTATTCTGAAAGCAGGGCACGTACGTATAAATTTATTACAATTCAACCCGTTACTGAAGTTAATTTCATTAGGCTACATTGTTTAAAATTGAAAGCTAGGGGGAGAGAGATTAGTTAATTTATCATGTAATTTGGTGAATTTCCCTATTTTACAGTAGAAAGCCTTTTGTGCCCTTCTATCGAATTATGTGCGTGTACAAAATATTAGCCGCACTTGATTTTAATCAATTTAACCCTTTATATAAACTAGTTCATACTCGAAAACAATTTTAAGTTCAGTCTTCTGCTTCTCCCAACAAAACAGCCGCTCGATCATCGCAAACGTTTTAGTCTTGCTAAAAGTTTCCTCTACGTAATTTGTAAAATAGTTTGATAGAATGTTAACTGGATTCGTTCCACTTTATGTATGACTCTACTACTTTTCGATCGATAAATTCTTACTACTGGTAAAACTAAATAGCTCAGATGTATAATGAAAATAGACCAATAGTTACACAGAGCCTTGATAGTGCGTAGCAGCCCACTTCATGTAAGTCTGATAACATTTGCCAGCTACTCACGTTGTGCTGTTCAATTTCTATATGCCAAATCACATTGCACACGTAGCCAAATAAATCGGAGAAAAAATAACTTTCAGTTTCTCCCGAATTTTTCAATTTTCCGGGAAACTTTTCCAATGTTTCTTTCTCTAACACCTTATTTAGACCATTACGAACATTTAAAAAGTAAAATTAACCAAATCGGTCTAGCCGTTCTCAAGTGATGCGCTTACTAACGAACGGCATTTAATTTGAGTTAACTTTTCTATAAAAATTCACTAATCAGGAAATTCCTCATGAAATAGGCGAGTTACTTCATGTTGTGTTCGGGTTTTATCTCCGTAACCACTCATTTGTATAACTGTTATTTTATGCATTTCCGTTAATCTACTAAAATTAAATACTAACAATTTAAATGACAACTTATAATTACAAAAGAATTTGCTTAGGCGTTTTAAACAAACTAACATTGCCTCGGAAACACTTTAATGTATTTTTAATGGATACAATGTAAAAAGCACATTACTATGGTTTTTGCTTACTTTCCTTTCTTATCAAGACCTAAACGGGAAATAAGTTTTGAGTATACTAATTACAATATTGTAATAAGTTTTGAGTATTTTATAGCGAATTTCGGTAAACACACGATTTTATTTTATTCTATCTTAATTGTTGCAATAAACTTGAAAACGATAACATTTTTGAATAGAGAATGACCAGACCTTTCAAACGACATATCACAAGCCTATACTTCCCCTTTAAAAAATTGGGGATTGTACCTGTCATTCGAAGGGAGTTGAAGGTAGGGATCGCATTTTTACGTTGAAAAATGTCAATTTATAATTTAATTTTGACTTGTTTCGGGATTTTTTATAAGAAATAATGAATTTACACACTGATAAGTGTGTGGTTTGGATAAGTTCTTTAGCTAGGAAAATCAACCCAGTTTTTCCCGGGAAATTTTAACAACAAGTAAATTATGTACTAAAAATTAGATCTGTAAGTTAAAAGCTAAAAAGAAAACGCCAAATTATCGATTTGAAACTTCAAAATTGGTAACATTTAGGGAAAGAACCTGAAATGCATAGGGGTTTTGTGAACAAGTTATAGCAAGAAGAGTGTTCTACAAACTCTTAAGTTTTTAAGAGTTTATCGTTTAATGGTCTATAATTTTTGGTGAATATTCGTAGAAAAAGTTCGCTATTGAGGAGACTGCCACGTTTGAATTTTGGAAAGATTCCTTCAAATGAGCGCGCACTACGCTCCTTAGAACTCATATCCGGGGTTAGTTTCAGTTTTAGTGAATTCTCGTTAAGAAAATTTACTATTAGAGAAGTAACGATGGTGAGACGTTCGGAAAATTTTTTGAAATGAGAACGGATTAGGAGTCCCTAGAACCGATATCCAAAGTCCGTTTGCATTTATATATATATATATATATATATATATATATATATATATATATATATATATATATATATATTCATGTATGTATGTATCCGAGCAATAACTCAAAAAAGACTCAACTGATTTGAACGAAACGTGGCAGAGGCCTTTATTTCATTACAATCGCGGACAAGTTTGTCAATCAGCTATAGTGGCCATATTTTTCCCCAAAAAATATACAAAAATATTTTTGAACACGATCACTGGAATGTGACTTTACATGTAGCTAGAAATGAAGTGAATAAACCCCTGTTGTTAATTTTAAGTCATTCGGTTCACAAAATTTTGAGTTTTGCTCAAATTAAAAATAAAATCTGAAAGACATGAATTAAAACAACTTGAGTGGTTAAAGTATGATGTCAGACAAAGACAGAATAGTTACCTGCAATGCGTAGATTGATACATATGCCATGGGCATATACCATAATGCAACGACAACGTTCATACCCGAACTGTGGTGATCCCACCTTAATGACCGCCTTCGAGTGTATTCGGATGCGATGATTTGTAGCGGAAAATAAGGAAGTTTTATATCAGCTACTTTAAGTAAAAACGAGATGGAATAGTGTGTTTTGTTTATTTATTATGGTTTGATAGTTGTTTTGAGGTTATCTAAATGATTCTATATTGCTTTTAAAATTGGAAACTAAAGAATAAAAGCATGTTTTGTTTATTTATTACAGATTGACAGTTCTGTTTTGAGGTTAAATAGTAAATGATTGTCATTGAAATATAACAACTTGTACCTATCTTATGCTTTTAGAATTGTAAACTAAAGAATCTTAACGTGCTTGTTTATTTATCATGGTTTGACAGTTCTGTTTTGAGGTTGTGTGTGTGTGTTTTCTTTCTTTAACGTTGGCCTATTTCCGCGAGTATGGCCAATCACCGACGCCAGGGAGCAGTTTCACCTCACCATCCTGGGAATTTGCCGAAATCCTGCCTTTCTGTAAGGAGGGTAGGGATCTTTAACGTGCCCGACACGGGACCGACGGCTTCACGCCCCCTCCGAAGGGCGGAACGTGCAGACATTCAACTTGCTCAAATACAATGCCAGAACCTCGGTTGATATTAATGTTACAGTCTGTACTGAAAAAGTGAAAGGAGAACCCTGGGATCGAACCCAGTACCCTTCGGTTCAGAGGCACACGTTCTTACCCCATCGAGGTTCTTGTTTTGAGGTTAAATAGTAAATTATTGTGTAGAAATCAAAGAATAAGAATTTTAACTTTAATATTTCTTGATTAATTCTTTCAGTAGGTAAATTATTTGAATAATAAATTGACTTCTTGGGTGTGAATTAGGTTTCCTTCTGATAAGCTTTTGCAACTCTAATGAAATTTGTAACACACGTTACTTTTAAAGAGACTTACATTACCTAGATCCACCAAACTTTTATTTTCTAGCGTCATAGAAAATTGAGTTTGGGTTATTCAACCTTTTTTTTTTTCTTAGAAGGAGCTAGAACACAATATTTGAATGTTTTTTATGATAATAGAAAGAGAGAAATTCTTCAAATGAGCTTGTATTATGACCTCTAAACCTGATCTAGGTCTGTTTAAATTAAAAGCATTACTTTTAGTAATATGCCGAAGTAATAGTGTAAAACTCTTATGAAAAATAACGCACCTGCTGCGTACCGAAATTTTATTATTTGTTTTCATATATACAGGATGACGCATTTCTACGGTAAAGCTCAATATATCCGTTATTATACAAGATACGAGAAAGAATTGTATATGTTAATTATAGGGTATCTTAAGCTGCATCTTATAAAACTATTGTTACAATCACAGGGTGGCCCATAAGTCCTTGATGATACAATTTTTTCTAATCGAACACGTCTTATTGCATTTTTCCATTTTTGAAAGAAATTCTGGACCCAGCAAGTACGTTACGGTGGCGACTTTTCAATGCTTCAAATTTTAATAGCTCATTGTGCTATTAAGGCTGGTTGGACAGGAAATCAGTTTTTTCTGGAGTATTTAAAGTTTATTTTCGTGAAATTTGTGTACTTTTCTAAACCAAAAATTATTTTAATGAAAACATTGTTTCCAGTATATAGGTTATACTGGTAAGCAAATTTGTGGCCTGGTTTCATTAAAAAAGATATATTTGCTACTAAAAACATTTTTATGACAATTCACTACCATAACGCACTTTCTGCGTTAATACTTTTTCTATAAATTAGCTCTAGTAAATATGGGCACATTGCCACTTTCCTCAAACTAAAAAGTTAGTTTACATAAAAAGTTAGTTTTTAAAAAACGGGTTTTAGTGGGGATTTAGATCATGTGTATAATAATATTTTTTGTTAATGTTTTTGCTCGAATTTTAACATTAATTTGTAGGAGTACGCTTCTTTTTTTTTAATTAAAAAGGACCTTATGTTTGAGACCATAATGGTGATTTTCTTATTATTATGTGAGGATAAACTTTTCTCACTCAAAAATACCCGGTATTTTTTTCGTATGAAGAATCAGTGGGAGTCAGGAAAACGTAAGTGAAAAGAAAACTGTAGAATAAGGGCGATAAGTGAAATCGATTTCGTAAACAAACAGTGGGGTCCCGCAACGAACGCCGCGCCGAACCTTTCGAACGGTAACATGCATGCGGTAAACCAAACGGGCCAGAATTGACTCCACTGTACCTGTTCACAACACGCGAACACAGTTGCCAACTTCTTTATATTTTCTTAGGAAAATAACACATACTCAACTGATACACTACAAGAAAAGTAGATAATGAGGGCAGTTACAAAACACTAGGCATTTAAAATTTGTTTTAGTCCCTCGGAAAGAATTATAACTTCTTTTGTCGAATATGTATCACTTCAAAGATGGTGAAGTTGTTAATTCGAAATATAAGTTGCCTTTGTATGGAATGCACTAAAACTAGTTGTTGATACATGATGGCTGTGGCTTTTTGCCATTAGTATAATTTTCAAATTTGGCTAGAAATAAAGCATTTCCAGCTCAACAGATTATCTATATTTACTATCTATCTAGCGCAATATCGGATCAGCCTGTGATATATATATATATATATATATATATATATATATATATATATATATATATATATATATATATATATATATATATATATATATATATTGCTATGGTAAGAAGCCTAACGGCAGGTATTGATATTGAGTTTGCTTATAGACCATTAAATGATAAACTCTTAAAAACTGAACGGTTTGTAGAACACTCTTCTCGTTATAACTTGTTCACATAACCCGTATTCATTTCAGGTTCTTTGCCTAAATGTTTCCAATTTTGAGGTTTCAAATCGAGAATTTGGTGTTTTCTTTTTTAGCTTTTAACTTACAGATCTAAATTTCAGTAAATAATTTACTTGTTAAAATTTTCCGGGAAAAACTAGGTTGATTTTCCTGGCTAACGAACTTATCCAAACCACTTGCAAAAGGAAGGTACTCACTGAATTTGATCAAAATTCACCCATTGTTTTTTGAGATATCGGTGTGTTACACACACACAAACAAATGTATATCATATTGTAACGTTTTGTGGTGGCTTTTTACAAGTAAATTAAATACCTTGTAACCCCAAATAAGCTTTATTCTAAAACGTACATTACTATAATACAAATCGCTTTTAATAAACTTACTGCTACCATAATTTACGAGCGTATCTGTAGGACTGTCAATATTTTTGGTGTCGGCGATAACGCATTTCTTATCGCTCTATAAAAACATACAAGATATACTCACAGCCTTTAATAAAACTACCCAATAATTATATACATTCTTATTTACATATATATATATATATATATATATATATATATATATATATATATATATATATATATATATATATATATATATCTTTAGGAATATTGCACTACACTGTAATCACTTTTAAATATACATTTTATTTGTTTGCTGTACGTTTCATGATTTCTTATTGGTTTGCGTGGATTGCAGTTTCGAACCGTCCCGGTTCATCATCAGCACGCTACTGACTGCTATCGCTACTGTCTGGCCTACGTCGGAGATTGTAGGTGGCGCATGCGCCGTGAGCTTCTATTGGTCGGTTTCCTGTTCTCTGATTGGTTGTGCCTTCGGATTGTGTCGCGAGTTAACACATGGCTTCTCACGATATGTCACGTACTTGGTATCAAGTTACATTTGCATGCAGCAGTTCCCATAAGCAGATTCTACGAATTATGCCGACCGTTGCAGATAGTGCCAGCAGTGCGAAATCAGAGGAAGCTAGATCTGCATGTTCTCGTGAGAACCTGCAACGAACACTTATCCGATTATTATATAAAGCCACTGTTTTGTGTAATATTTGTTCAGTATTAATTTAGGCAGTAACTATGCTAGTTTGTTGTTAAATAGTTTAAGTAGTTTAATAAATTTTTTAAAAAAGCAACCTAAGTACAAGTGTTGTTAATTGGCGCAGTCGGTGACGGATCTCCCAGCAACCTAAGGCATCAAAAGAATATTGGTTCCTTGGTTTTTTAAGAAGAATAAATGGTCATCTGGTTCCTACTATTACTGTAAGTTGCTCTCCTATATTTTCTCTGTTCCTTTGTCTTATGTATGTGAATATATGTCGGATATTGATGAATTAATAAGCAGACTTAATCAGTTTAATTTTGAAAATAACTTAGAAGTCATTCCTGAAGAAAATAATTTAGATATTAATATTGTTGAACAGGAAGTTCAGAATAATTTTACTCGTAATAGTATTAGTCTTGTAAAACAAATTCATAGTAACTTAATTAATACCACAGAATTTAGCATAAACATGGCCCAAGCTAACAATATGGCAAACAACTTTAGTGAATTCTATTTAAAGATGATACCTGAGTTCAATGGGGAACCGGCAAATGTTGGTAACTTTCTTAAGGCATGCGATCTCATTATGAACACATTTTATAACGCTGAAGATGAAAGATTATATTTAAATCATTTTTTAGTTAATTTTATACAGTCAAAATTAACCAGTCAAGCTAGACTTATAATTAGCACAAAAATTATTAATAATTGGCAAGACCTAAGACAAGCTATAGTGCAAAACTTCACGGACCAACGAGACGACACTAGTCTTTTGAGCGAACTTTTAACACTCAAGCAGAAACATAATGAGGATGCTTTAACATTTAGTAATAGGTGTAGATATATTGAACAACTTCTGGTTTCTAATTTAATTTGTAATGAAGACAATCAACAAATATTAGAAGTGAAAAGAGCAATTTACGCTCAACAAACATTAAAAGCGTTCCTCGGGGGACTTAGAAACCCTCTAGGAATGGTAGTAAGATCCACTGCACCTGCATCTATTGAAGATGCTCTTAAGTTTATAGTTCTGGAAGAAAATTACGAGTATAGAGATAGGACATTTCTTAAATCAGGCAATTATACATCGCCAAATAATAAAACCCCCAATCCACAAACCAGGTCTTTCAACAATCGTTCTACTCCCCAAAACTTTCCAGTTATGCAATTTCAGAAACCATTTAGAAATAATCCCCAATATCAAAGCCAAAATAATCAAACTTCACAATTTAGGAATACTTCCCAATATCAAAGCCAAAATAATCAGAATTCACAATTTTCTAGACCGCCCTCTTTTAAACCAGAAAACCCACGAGAACATTTCCAAAACAGATATCCTGAACCCATGGATACTTCGAGTGGCAACACAAGGTTTACAAGACATTCCAATAATTTTTCAACACAGTCAAGAAGAAATAACTTCCCTGCTAATCAGCAAAGATCCACAGTTCCCGGAACAAGGTTTAATTCTGACGAACTATTTGCCCATGAGATTGATACACCTTCCGAAATTTACGATCGTGAAGATCAAAATTTTCCTATAGCAGGTACGTCTACGGACAATCGATAGGAGATATTAATAGTGTAAATGTTCACACAGGTAATGTACCTAAGAAGGGCAGTGATAGTAGTTGTATTTACAAGGAGATAATGAATGACTATAATAATTTAAACCTGAACTTGAACAATTACGCAAGCGACCGTCGACAAATGCATTCTGTTGACCTAGCTGATGCATCAAAACCAACGAAGATAGTTCAACAGGACAATGATAGCATTATGAGGTATGTACATTCTTGGTTTGCCAGTAATAACAAGATAATTCAATTAAACAAAAGCCCACATAGCAGGTTAGGTGAAGTTCCCACTACAAACGTACATTGTAATGAGGAGACTGATCATATTAGTTTAAATAATATACAGGATGTACAAAAAAGAAAAAAAAAACCAGTTAAATTTTACTAATAAGTCAAGTAAGCACTCAAATAATGCACAAGGTAGCTATAAGAAAACAGTAAAGGAACAATATGAGAATGAACCTTTAGCCCAGGAAAAACTGGGCTAAATACAGCAAAACATATAATCAGCAAAGCAAAACCTAAAGTAGGAACATCTAATTTTAATAATAAACAAAATTTCGCAATAAATAAAATAAGTATTTTAGAAACAAACCCCATAAAAATTAAAAATTACACTACGATTAATAGTTCTGAAACAAAAATACCCAATTTGGAAGAATTAAAAACAGCATCAGAAATTAAACACAAAATCATGTTTTCTCATGAGACTAAAAAGCGACATCGAAACATAGATGAAACCTATGCAGATATGAAAGACAAATTCTCTTTTTCAAAAATGAGAAAGAAAATTAAAGATTATATTAGGACTTGTGAATATTGCAACAAAAAAGAATACGATCTGTTTATATTAAGCAAATTAAATAAACAATCGAATTATATTACCTAAATAAATTAAAAACTCGAAAATCGGATAAATGACAACGAGACAGGACTTAAGAGACTGACTAATATGACGTAAAAACACACTTATCGTAACAAGTAAATAAAATACCCAAATCTAAAACCTCCTGACTTAATACCCTACTGCATCCTAACTTACAATTCAAGCATTCACTCTCAAACTCTCAAACCACCTTTTGAGCTAATATTCGGATACATTCCAGAAATCTTCAACTTTGATCCCGAAGTTACACTCACTCAAGAATATAACCAAAAACACAAACATTTTATGAAAATAGTTTATGATATCGTATTAGATCGGATAGAAAAATCGAAAGAAAAAATGCTCCTCAGAACTAACGTCGAAGTTAATCAGCCATTTAAAGAGGGCCAAACAGTATATAAAAAGATACCCCCTGGATTTCACAAGAAGCACAAAAACCCTCATACAGGCCCATACACTATAATATCGCTCTTAGAACATAATAAAGCTTTACTCATAAATCACAAGAATGACGAGCAATGTGTAACTCATTTAAGAAATCTTCGCCTTTCAGGTGGGCATGCGGAGGGCAGCCACAACTAGAAGATTTAAAGAACAACCCTGGGTTTTTACCTCGCAAGTTAGGTAGAAGCTATTGCCAAAATGACGTATGGCGCCTTATACATGTATATAATATGGAACCTTTATTTACTGACTACAGTAAACTTAAATATAAATATTATCTTATAGCCAATACTTTAAGTGATAATTTTAGATCTGAATACCATAATTTTATAATCGCCCTTAATTATACTGTAGATAACATAGATGAAACTTTCCTTAGAATTTTCGCTGATAAGTATAGATTTAAGAGAGGTTTACTCAACCCTTTGGGTACAGTTTTTAAATCAATCACTGGCAATCTAGATGCTGATGATGGCGAAAGAATCAACAAAGCCCTTCAATTATTAGCTGATGATCAAAATAGAATGCATGAGCTATTTGACGAACAAACATCTGTTATGATAAATGCAATAAATGAATTTAACCAAACAGTAAATACTTTAACTCATAATCAAAAAGAAATTGTCAAAAGAATGTTGGCACTTCAAAACATTACTAAAGATTTAGCTACTAATATCATGCCTGTTCTCCAGCGAGCACATATTCTAGAACTGTTGACTGAAATCGCTAACCTATTTAATGTCATAGAATCGATAATATTAACAACTGAAAATGCTATAACGTTCTCTAAATTAAATACTTTTCACACTTCTATTATCAAACCAAAATTCATTATTAAAGAGCTTCCTGTAATAGAAAAATACATTTCACAATCTAGATTAGTAAGCAAGAATGACTTATCTTTGTATGAAAAATTATTTAAAATCAAGTCTATCCAAACTGGATATAAAATTATATTCCAAATTGATATTCCACTAATAGACAAATCTGACTATATTTACTACCAACTGTACTCCCTACCTATACAAACCAATCCTAACAGCTTCTCAATGATAATACCTCGATCCAAGTACCTTATCCTAAATGAGCAACAATACGCCTTCAGAAACAACCCCTGCCAGGAGCTTACGAACGAGATCTATGTCTGTACAGAAGACACAATAGCAGATGTCAGTGAAGATCCTCCCTGTGAAGTTAGGCTAATTAATTTCCAAAAGCCTATCAATAATTGCGAACAAGAGACTGTAAAAATTACCAAGACTATCGTTTCCAAATATGGCAACACACAGTTTATGGTGGTGGCTCCAAAGGAAACCAAGATGTCAATCAAATGCTCGGGAGAAGAAAACACACAAATTATACAAGGCACGTATATGGTGACACTCAAACCAAGATGTCAGTTGTCGATTGGTGGTAAACGATACAGTACAGTGCAGAGCTCAGTTGAGACACAACAATTGTTCTCCTTACCAAAGTTGGAAGAAGATCCAGAAAGCAAAATGAACATAGAAGAATTGCCAGCAATGGAACTGGAAAACGTCCCTTTGCACGACGTAAGCAACATCAGGGCTCAGCTGCAGTCTATAAAAAGTAGAATTCCCAACAAAATTAGACTCCCGTTGTACCACACAAGTGTTTGGACGATCCTACTCTACATCATACTAATACTTCTAGCAACAATATTTATTACAGTTTTTGTCAAAAGAAGATGTGCCCAGCAGAATGAAAGAAGCAAAGCAGAAGCGGAAAATCCCTTAAGAATTCCGAAACCCAAGGGTTCCGTCCTCTAATGGGGGGAGGAGTTAACACATGGATTCTCACGATATGTCACGTAGATGGTATCAAGTTACATTTGCATGCAGCAGTTCCCATAAGCAGATTCTACGAATTATGCCGACCGTTGCAGATAGTGCCAGCAGTGCGAAATCAGAGGAAGCTAGATCTGCATGTTCTCGTGAGAACCTGCAACGAACACTTATCCGATTATTATATAAAGCCACTGTTTTGTGTAATATTTGTTCAGTATTAATTTAGGCAGTAACTATGCTAGTTTGTTGTTAAATAGTTTAAGTAGTTTAATAAATTTTAAAAAAAAGCAACCTAAGTACAAATGTTGTTAATTCGCGTGTATCGGTCTCCGGTCTTGATCACTGTGGTTTAATAATTTGTATATTTGTATGGCCTTTATTAAGTTTTGTTTAAATGTTTGTACTTGGATTTGTTCTGGCATTAATTGTTTTCTATTGTTTGTTTGTTGAATGTAGTATTGTTCCCAGATTTCCATTTTTTTGTGGTCTTTAACATGTTTTATTAGTTTTAATTGGGTGATGTCTGGTTTTTGGTGTTTTGTGTCGTGAATGTGTGTAGCTACGTTTGATTTGTAGCTAGGTATGTGGATTTTATCCAATGCTGTTATATGTTCCTTGAATCTTGTTTCTATTGATTTCTTTGTCATTCCTATATATTTTTTTATTGCATGTGTTACATTCTATTCGATATATTCCGTTTAATTCATGTGGGTTGTGTTCTTGTTTTTTATTTATTTTGTTTATTATTTTGTTATTGGTTTTGTAGCTCATTTTTAAGTCATATTATTTGAGTGTTTGTGTTATTTTTTTGATGTGGTGGTTATATGTGAATGTTGTGTATTTTGTGTTTGTTTCTGGTGTTTTGTTTTCGGTTTTGTTGATTTGTTTGTTTTTGATTTGTTTTACTAGCTTTTCTATTGTTTTTTTGTTGTATCCATTTCTTTCTGCTATTTGTATTATGATGTGGTATTCCTTTTCTCGTTCGTCGTTATTAAGTGGTACATTTAGCATTCTGTGTATTAAGTATCTGTATGCGGCCATTTTGTGTGTATGTGGGTGTAGTGAGTGTTTAGGTATAGTGATGTCTGTTTGTGTGGGTTTTCTGTATATTTTGTATTCAATCTGGTTTTCTTTTCTGATTAGTGTTAAGTCTAGGAAGTTTATTGTGTTTTTTGATTCTTTTTCTATTGAAAATTTTATGTTTCTGTTAATTTGGTTTATTTTTTCGATGATATTGTCTATGTTGGTTTTTTGATTGTCGTATATTATTAATATATCATCGACGTATCTTATCCATTTGATGTTTGGGTCTGTCTCTTTTATGATGGTGTTTTGATTTTATCTTCTAACTGTTGTATGTATATTTCTGCCATAATGCTTGATAGTGGAGATCCCATTGGTAGTCCATCTTCTTGGATGTAGTATTCTCCGTTGAAGTCAAAGTAATTTTGTTTTAATATGATGTTTAATATTTCGCTGATTTGTTGTTTTTGTTGTTATTTTGCATTTTATTTTCGATTATATTTGTAGTTTCGTTAATTGGTATACTGGTGTACATATTTTTTATGTCAAATGAGGCAAGTCTTGTGTTTTTGTTTATGTTTTCTAGTTTACCCACTAGTTCTATGGAGTTTTTTTATGTCAAATTTGTTTTCTAGTTGTATTTCTTGTTTTAGTACATGGTCCATTTCTTTTGCTATTTTGTATGAAGGTGCTTCTTTGAAGTTGATGAGTGGTCTTATTGGGTATCCCGTTTTGTGTATTTTTATTATTCCTGTCATTGGTGGTGCTTTAGGGTTGTTGTTATAATAATGTGTTGTTTTTTGGTTGAATATTGTCTTGTGTTTTTTATGATGTTTAATATTTGATTCTGAAATTTTTTCGTTGGGTTTTCGTTAAGTTTCTTGCATTTGTTTGTTGAGATGAAAGTGTTATGTAAACATAACAACCACAACACACCACATATTCCAGGATAGATTTATAAACATAACAGACACAAAATTCACAAAGGAAGAAAAAGAATTCATAGAAAACAACATAAAAACTAACTTTTTAGATACAAAAAAATCTACATAATAGTGGACATACAACACGCGATAAACTCAATAAATAGCCCAAACTTAGAACCACTGAAAAACCAACTAGCAACAGAAATAAACAGAATTATTGACAAGACTAAATCAAAAAACCATACACATGAAAAAATGATCAAACAAATAAGAAACAAAGTCACATATAACAACATAACAATAGCAAAAACAGATAAAAGCGACGCACTAATATCAATAAAAGCACAGGACTATATAGAAAAAACAAACACTTTCATTGCGATAGCAGTCAGTAGCGTGCTAATGATGAACCCAATAAGAAATCACAAACGTACAGCAAACAAATAAAGTATATATATATATATATATATATATATATATATATATATATATATATATATATATATATATATATATATATATATATATATATTACTATGGTGAAAAGCCTAACGCAGGTATTGACATTGAGTTTGCTATTAAAAGTGGTATATTGCACTTAGCAAACAAGTTGTGTATTTTGGTTGAGGAAATGACGTAATTAATTATAAGAACACTAAAATGTTAGGTCAGATATAATGTAAATGGAGTCAGTTAAAATTTGAATTTAGCGCGTATATGAACACTGTTATTGTACTTACCGATTTAAAATTGCAGTAGTTATTTTTTAAATTCATGAACATTAAATGAAGTGATTGTTTTGATTAAGGTTCTGAATGCACAGCAACCATTGAAACAAATAAAAACAAACTGCGAGTTTGAGGAGAACACAAATATAATTGGTTGAGAATTGAACTTCTCATATCTGGCATCTTCGACGTGTTGGTTAATTGTAGATACCGAAGAAACACCAGCTTTACAATCATCATTAGTGTTATAGTCAAAAAAACATTGATAAAACTTGAAGAACAGGGCAGTACAGTGATCAAAACAACAGTGTGTACCCACAGTTTCTTGTGCGCATGCTTTTGTAACCAAGAAGTCAGCACAGATAGTAAATTGAGACCGAGGTTATACCTATCTGAAGTAACGGTAGTTGCCTTTGAAGGTATTTATTAACATAGTAACATTTTAATATAATTATCGTAACTACTGGTCGAAATAACCTTAAAGTAATAACACATTGTCAATTAGAACTGCAATAAAGATTGAAATGTCATTTCACGTCGCTAAAATTCTGTATAAATAGATTTTAGAATGGTAGAACAATGAGTCTTGTATAAATCTCTGTAGATGTCGCTACTCTGCACTAGTGATAATATTAAATTCAAAATATCGTCCATTTTGCCTAATAATGTTGCCATAGAAACGGGAATTTGAATCTGGTGAGAAACTAACAGTTTGTAGAAGACAAATATCGCGGTAAATATAAACAATAGTCAGTTCGAACGTAAACTAAAGTTAACAAAAATTTGTAAATTTAAACGCCCAATAGCTATAATTGTTAGAAGGACCCAGTAAGTAAGTAAATGTGAAATCAAAATAAATTGTCATGTTAGAGTAATTAATATTGTTGTCAATTCTTTGTATTTATGAAAACATGTATTAAAATAGTGAAAAGGTTTTTAAATTGTTGTACATTACATATATCATCGCCTAACAAGATGCATAAGTTTGTAAAAAGTTCTACAGAAAATTTAGGTTTGAAAAGGGATTAAAGGTAAGAATTTTCAATTGGAACCCACTACATACCTGCAGAAAGGAGTCAATCTAAAGCCGTGGACAAGTAAGAAGCAAATAAAATAAACAAAAGGTAAATTTATTCAAATACTCATATAAACATAAATTTATTTTAACATGGGATATAGGTAATTCTTAAAAATTAACAAAATTTTAGTCACATATATACATATAAGTGTTCTAAAAGTATCAGATTTTAATTTATGAAATGAATTAAATAATATGGTGAGTCCAATAATCAAATAATCAATATGAATATTAAATAAAGAAATTTAAAGGCGCTCAGCAAGTTGAAAATTTAATTTCATAAATACAATACATAATTTATGCTTTATAATACCAAGTATACAAATATTTAAGTCTATAACTCTACAAATATTACACTTAAACACAAAAATTACATAAATATCTACATAAAATTTAAATATACATAAATCACACCCACATCAGGATATTAGGACCAATCGTGAGGCATAAAAAACTAAAAATAAAACGTAAAAGTTAGGATAATTAAATCATAACAATTATGCACCAAAACGTGGAGAAGTATAAAGCTCGATAGTAAGTGAAATTACACCCGAATTAGGACCATTAAATCATAGCAATATATATATATATATATATATATATATATATATATATATATATATATATATATATATATATATATATATATATATATATATATATATATATAACCTCAAAAAATTGTGGGAAAACCGTCAGTTGCAAACTAAAACTCTTTGTTATTATTAATAAGCCGAGCTCTCGGGAAAATTTATTCCATTCTCAAGGCTACAACATGGAAAGAAAAAAGTTTACAATTTACATAGGAAAAATATAAAAGTTTAAAATACTTACATATAACGTGAGTTTTACTATGATTAATTATGCAATATCAAACATGAAAAATGAGTGAAGTCTAAAAGTGCCAAACTGACATATAAAGCTAACTATTGTCTAATTAAATTTGTTTTTTGTTTTTGTCAAGGAAATATAAATAAGGGTAGTGATTTCTAAAATTATTATCTTTCTTTACGTTTATTAAATTGTCGTTAAAAGTACTTTCAAATTCTTCCAAACACATTCTTTTATTACTTAAGGTTTCACAGTGTAAAATAAAAACATTATTAAAATTTATCTTGTGGCCAATGTCGCGATTATGTTCTGACAGAGCGCAAGTTCTTTTTTGTAAACGTATGTCACTTTTGTGCTGTGTTAATCTATCCTTAAGGACTCTGGCCACAATATAAATTTTATTAATGTTTCTATTTTACACTGTGAAACCTTAAGTAATAAAGGAATGTAAGTAATAAAGAATTTGAAATTACTTTTAACGACTATTTAATAAACTTAAAGAAAGATAATAATTTTAGAAATCACTACCCCTATTTATATTACCTTGAAAAAAACAAAAAACAAATTCAATTAGACAATAGTTAGCTTTATATGCCAGTTTGGCACTTTTCGACTTCACTCAAATTTATAAAAAGGTTTTTTTTCATGTTTCATACTTGGTTCTTGATTCCTGTTTTGGAGCCATTTTCAGGAGCTGAAACATCAAGTTTTAACAAAAACGGTACAGGCAAAACATTATGTCTCTCAAGTGCATATCCAGTATGGGAGTAACTCTGATTCTGAAACTGAATGCCAGATACAAAATCAAGATCATGCAGGTTTACGCTCCGACGACAAATCACAATGATGACGAAGTAGGCATATTTTACCAAAAAATCGTCACAGCTCTTAAAGAACAACAAACACATTTTACTGTCCTGTGTGGTGGCTTCAACGCCAAACTAGGCAGGAAATCGGATGTCATAAATCGAATGAATATTTTCTTCTATTATTTCAACAACACACCACGAGGGCTTACCGCCTAAATACTATCGTACCGTGGGTGTCGACAAGGAGGAAAGAGGCACTTGTTAATTCTGGACTTGAAGGTTTGGAGGTTCGGGGGAGAAGGAAAAACATGTGCCGGCAAGGAATTCCACAACTTGGCAGTCCTCGAAACAAAAGAGTGGGCATAACAAGATGTTCTATGTCTGGTGACCTGGACAGTGTATTCGCTCTGTTCCCCTGGTAGATCTGTTGGGGGCATTAGGTGGAGGAACTATGGAAGAAAGCTCCTCTGAGCACTGCCCGTGCAGATATCTATAAAAGAGAGAGATGTCACCAACGGCACGTCGGTGGGCAAGGGATGGCAGCCTTTGGCTGAAGGTAGGGGCACCGATGAGACGTATAGCTCTCTTCTGAGTGGATCCAGGATAGCGAGTGTAGAAGCGGCAGCAGCACCCCAGATTTGGAAGCAGTATTCGAGGTTTGGTCTTATTTGTGAAGTATATAAGGTATAGAGATTAGCTGGTGAAAAGTATTTGCGAGCCCAAAAAAGAAAACCTAATTTCTTAGCAGCCGCTTCTGCAATTGATGTGACATGTTGGTGCCAATTTAGATTTCGATCCACAGAAATGCCAACAAGTGAAAAGGACTCATTACTTTGAATAACTTTGGTTGTTTATTGTGATGGGTCTAGGGCTGGTGTATCTCTTATGAGAAAGAAAGCAAGACTGTGATTTGGTGGGGTTAAATTGTAAAAGCTAAAAGAACTATAAAAAGATGGACATGGCAAAGCCCAGATGGCAGAACAAAAAATAAAATAGATTTTATCATCACAGACAAGAAGCATATAGTTAAAGATGAAACAATACTAAACAGGCTGACTCCTGAAGAGACCACAGAATGGTGCGAGCTAAAATAATAATCAATATAAGAAAATAACGACATAAGATGATTAAAAGGACTCATAGTACTAGACAGTAGTCGAATCCAACAGATTTTGAGAGCTTTCAGCAAGGTGTTACCGAACAGCTAAATAATTGTGAAGAGACTGTAAATATCAATAGTCTAAATAATAAAATTACCAATGCTCTGTTAGAAAGTCAAAATAGGCACCTCCCCAAGACTCAGAGAGAAAAAAAGCAGCGGAAATACCAGGCAGCCAATGGAGCAGAGAAGAGATAAGAGAAGTGACGAGCTGACCACTACTGACGAGCTAAAATAAGTAAATGAACAGGTATCAAAGGTCTTTAGATGAGACATCAGAGCATATAATCAAAGACAAATGTAACAAACGATATAAAACAACAAAATCATGAAAGTGGTGTGTAGAAACCTCGAATCTGGAACAAGTCAAACGACTAAAGTTAAAGATCAATATGGACGAACACATTACAACAAACAAATGCGATTTTAAGAATAGTTGAATATTTCTACCAACTATTATACAAGAGTCAGAAAGAAGCAAACGTAATTTCCAACGAAGTGCCAGAGATACTGACATTTAGAAAGGGCATCGTGAATCAGGGTTCAGTAACGCAAACAGACATGACCCCGGACAAAATAGGATTAGCCCTAAGGAAAACAAAAAACAATAAATCCCCTGGCGACGACTGTGTGGTTGATGGTGCAATCAAGATCAGTGGTTCCAGCTTGCTGCAGAAAATCGGGTATTTATTTCATCCTTGCCTCTTTACCAGCACCACACCAGATAAGCGGTACAATGGTATCATAATTCTACTTCATAAAAAGGGGTACTGCAAAATAATAGACCGATCAGCCTGCTCAGCCACCTCTACAAACTATTAAAAGGATAATAACCACACGACTTGGAACCAAACTAGACTTCTACCAACCGATAGAACAAGCTGGTTTTCGGACGAGATTCGGAACCAATGAACATTTACAGAGCATAAAACTATAATTGAAAAATCTACAGAATACAGCTTATTCTTGCATTTGTGGGCTTTCAAAATGTCTTTGACACAGTCGAGCTGGATGCAGTGATATAATCGCTACAAGAATGTCGTGTTGACTATCGCTACGCTAGACATAGAGGGGGCCTTCAGCACTACCTCATTCGGATCGGTACTAGAGAAGTTCTACTGCAGGTGGATCGGTTCCATGCTCAGAGAAAGGGCGTTCATCACTTCACTCGCGGGAGGGACTCTGCTGGCGGGGGTCGCGGCGGAGTGTCCGCAGGGGAACGTTCTGTCTCACCTGCTCTGGTGCCTAGTCGTGGACGGCCTGCTGGGTAGGCTCTCGGGAGGGGATACGAGGTACAAGGCTATGCGGACGACATTGTCATCATAGCCCGAAGAAAGGTTCCACAGTCAGTGTGGGAGCGCATGCAGACAGCACTGAAAGTGGTGGAAAGCTAGTCGGTTGGCCAAGGGCCCGGGGTGAGCCTCGAGAAAGCAACCGTCATACTTTTTACGAGGAGGAGGAAGTGGGAGAGGCACAGAACTCTCACTCTCTGCGGTAGAAACATCCCAAGGGCCAGGGAGGTAAAATATCTTGGGGTCGTATTAGACTCTAAGCTAACCTGGAATGATGTCGTTGAAAAAATACTGCGGAAGGCAGTTATAACCCGTCACTAGGCGGATATATGGAAACACGTGGGGCTAAGACCTAGTATGACCCACTGGCTGTACACAAGGGTGGTCACATCATCGCTCACATACGCCGCACTGGTCTGGTGGCCTAACTAGACAAGATCCAAAGGTGGCATGACTAGGCATCACAGGGGCCATGTCTTCAACCCCATCAGCCGCCATGGAGGTGTTGCTGGATCTGCCCCCCCCCCCCTCACTTAAGTATCATGGGGGAGGACACCCTATATATATATATATATATATATATATATATATATATATATATATATATATATATATATATATATATATATATATATATATATATATCCAACCGATAACACAAAACGTAATTAACTGAATTTGATGAAAATCGGCAAGTACCTTTCTTTTATTAATAGCTTGGATAAGTACGGACCACTTTAAAACAAAATTTAAGAAAATTGTATTTTAAAAAATAAGAATCTATTTTGATGAAAGTTGCAGGTATATTGTGCTCGTAAACATCTTACTACTTACCAAAATTAAACTTTCTAGGTCTATCGGAAATTGAGTTATTCAAATTTGAAACATTTTATAAAAATTCGCTACCATAACGCACTTGCTGTGTCCTGAACTTTTATTTATAAAAATGCACAATACTTGAGATACTGAATTTATTCCATTTGGCTGGTCCACATTGTTTATTAAATTGTTAAGATTCAGTAAGCTCAATATTTCTATCGTACAGCATTAGTAAAGCAGTTACTTTTAATGTTACTTAAAGCAGAATATCCCCAAATATATGGAATTAATCCTAGCTTTGGCAATGTTAGACGGGACCGCACGCCACACTCGCCTTTTACTTTTTACAGTAAAAGTCACCATACAGCCATCTGTGTGGGAACTGACCAAACACACTGACACAACTTTTTATACAGTTTTTAGCTACTGCAACAGTCTCGATGCGAGAGCTACGATACCACATTCAAACTAAAAGCGCGCCCTGTGCAGTTTCCCTGACTATTATAATATTGACCAGACTTTTCCACAACTAATAAATCCCCATCCCCTACTATTGTCAATATTCCAAGATCATACACTCTGAATGTGTAAATCGATAGAAACATTTTAGCAGTTTGCTCGTATTTATACCAGATGGTTTCAGATTATTTTAGGGTCAGAGTTTAATACATTTGGTGTAATTTTTTTTATGAGATGCACTTTGTACTACTGTCTTCATAATTTTTTACTAAATATAAGCGTTTAGAAAGTACACATTACTTTTAGTTACAGAAGAACAAATACAGATTGCTGCCATAAGGTGCATTTTATGAAATTTCACAATTCAGCAGATTTCAATTTAAATTTGATGAAAAGATTACCCTATTCATAATAAACTTAATATTTTACCTGCATCTAGTGTAGGCTGGGTACGGTTGTAACAATTTTGCTTTGATTGCTCATAATATTGCCATTATGACTTTAAACATCACACAAATCGTTGTAAATAAAATAATACTCATTTGTCTTCACATTTAATTTAAAATTAAAAGCCTATTTGCAATAATTATTGGACAGCGAGGCATTGTACAACAAGTGTATCACTGTTACAACCCACCACATACCAGGGTCGGTTGTAACAGTGATGGGGAGCAGTTGTAACACATCCAAATTATACACAATATACGAATTTTAACCAGTTTTATTACTAATAAGTTAGATTTTTGTACTTTGGATTACTTATTGAAAATTATGGCATCATTATGAACAGTCTTAAAGCAAGTGTATAAAATAGGTAAACAGTTTCAAACTAACGAATATGATTATCAAATAAAATATATGGCAAAAAGCAAATAAGAAATATAACTTTTAAAAATAAGAGACTTAACTAAAATCAAACTAAATCAAATAAAATATATGAGAAAAAACAAATGAGAAACACAACTTAAAAATAAAAAAAAAACTCTGGACGCAGCAAGTGCGTTATGGTAGTAAATTTTCATAAAAATCTTTTTATTGCAAATATGTGTGTTTTCTTTTTATTTAAAAAAGCAGGCATCAATTTTGGTTACCAGTATAACCTATATGGTAAAAACAATGTGCCATGTTTAATAAAAATAACTTTATTGTGTGAAAATGTACAAAAATGTCCAAAAGTAAACTGAAAGTGTTCCCGGAAAAACTCGTTTCTTGGTCAACCTTATAGGTTAATAGCAAATTGGGCTATTCAAGTATGAAGCATTTGATCAAAATTCGCTACCCTAACGCACTTGCTGCATCCAGAATTTTTTTTCTTACAAACATGCATTATATTTCGATGGAAAATGCAAAAATGCAATAACATAAGGCGTGTTTGATTAAAAAAAAAAAAAATTTTATCACCAACAACTTATGGGCCACTCTGTGATTGTATAAATATTTTTTTAAGGTGTAGCTCAAGACAGCCTATGATTAATGTATAAAGATTTTTTTCATATCATTAGCTTTATTGATTTTTTACGAAAATTCGACAAAAATTATATACCATTAAACGATAAACTCTATAGCTAAGACTACCGTCAAGCATCAGAGAAAGGGTCTATTTGAAATGAATTTTCTGGAAATATTTTAGTAAAATAAAGGACCATGACGGTTGAAACTAAGACTTCAGGGTTTGTAAAACATTCTTCTTAACACATTTTATTTCCATAGCCGTATTAGATTCAAGTTCTTTGCCTAAATGTTGCCAATTTTGACGTTTAAAATCGCAACTTTGGCGTTTTGAGGAAAACCCCAATTTATTTTTCTTTATATGCCTATAACTTTGTTGTCTTTTGACCTACAGAGCTAAATTGGTAGGTTTTCCTGGCTAACAAACTTATCCAAGCCATTTGCTTGCAAAAGGAATTTATCCACCAAATTTAATCAAAATCTGCCCATTATTTTTTGAGTTATGTTGTCGGTGTGATACATACATATATATATATATATATATATATATATATATATATATATATATTTATATATATATATATATATATATATATATATATATAAACATATAAAAATTGAAACTGGCCCCGGATATGTGTTCTGGGGGGCCTAGTTAGCGCTCATTTGAAGAAATTTTTTCAAAAGTCGGGATCTCCTCATTAGTGAATTTTTTCAAGAAAATTCACTAATAAGAGTTTTAACTATGTGTGTGTTTTGTTTCTTTAACGTCGGCCTATTTCCGCGACTATGGCCAATCACCGACGCCAGGGAGCAGTTTCACCTCACTATCCTGAAAATTTTGTGGAACCCCTGCCTTTCTGTAAGGAGGGTAGGGAACTTTAACGTGCCCAACATCGCATGGACACGGGACCCACGGCTTCACGCCCCCTCCGAAGGACAAAACGTGCAGACATTCAACTTGCTCAAATACAATGTCAGAACCTCGGTTGATGTTAATTTTACGGTTTGTACTGAAAAATGAAAGGAGTACCCTGGGATCGAACGTAGTACCCTTTGGTTCAGAGGCACACGTTCTTACCCCTGAACCACCGAGGTTCTTGAGTTTTAACTAAAATCAAACTTAATGAAATAAAATATATGATAAAAACAAATCAGAAATACAATTAATAAAAATAAGAGTTGTTAAAACAAATCGACAAACTGCCTTTTGGTTTACAATACTTAATCAGATTCATCGCGGTTTTGACAGATATAATATCTCCCACCATCAGTGCACTCCAAGTGTGACCACAGCCGACAGGTACCTTGACATTGCACCAATTTTTCTCCAGATCTACTATCTAAATAGGCTTCAAAAACGAGGCAATAAAAATCTTCATCCTCTGAAGAAATTGGCGGTGTGAGATTTTTTCTTTCCTTTATCTTTCCCTTTATTTTTCTTCTCTGTAGTTAGATTTAAAACCTTTTACTTCACTTGTGAGTCTTTCAATCGTTTCTGTCTCGCTTCATACTCCTTTCTAATTGCTTTTTTTTTCAGGTGTGTCGGTATAAACTGCAGACCTTTTTGTTTTTCGACTTCAAATTACTGTTTTTCTGGCAAGAGCTTTAGGTTAGGGTCGTACTGCTTCTGGTGAAAATACAAATTGGGTACTAGTAGACGGCTTAGGCGATGATTATTGTACATTCACGTCACTTTGTTTAGGAGGCGTTGTCAAAGTACTGTGACTAAGAAGAACGTAGTTCTTTACTACGGTTGACGATTAATGATGCCTGGCTGGTGTCATTGTCGTCAATTCATCGAGAGTTTGCGAAATATGGATCTCGGCATTGTGTTTACAGGCTTCAAATTCAGCTAGGTGTTCGACGCTGGTTGAAGCCTCGTTCAACAACGAAGGTGATAGTAGTGGTGGTTCGTCATCAGGAGCAAGTATGAAATTGCTCGGATTAGGACCAAGTGAACCAATCACATTTTCTGGACTATTCGGGTTGGGTCTGTATGTTACAAATGAAGGAGCAAAATCAATTTCTTGGAATATATCCCGATTAAATGGGTAGATTTTCGTCTTCTGAAAACCTGCCTGAATATTTGTCGGAGTGAGGGCAAGCGGCATTAAACTTTTTATGATATTTGGTTTTTGGATGAACTTAGTTGCAGCCCTGAGAGAGAGTTTTATCCAAAGTATGTCTTTTCTTCTAGCTTCTAAATTGGGGAGTCTGGTGCAGGGTAGATTGCTACGGACGTATGCGCACTCGCCTCCATGCAATCTAAAGGAAGTAAGGAGCTCATATCCCGGGAAATTAAGGTGATTAGTGGCTGTTTTGGCACTGATTTGCGTTTCGGTGAGAAATAGTAGTTGGGGCCTATTAGCCTGGAGGAAATGGTGGACGGGGTTTAGATTAGAATTTAGGCCACATATATTGGAGAAGAATATGTTAAATCTTGATGCTGGCGCCCCCTGTACACCCCTCTTCCGGAGATCCGAATGGAGGGGTGTTTTACCTCCGGAATGTTTTGCACAAGAAGCCATCATCATTTTTGCTTATAAGGGAAACCGACTCATACACCAGAACCGGAAACGTCGGTTGGGACTTCACCGGCCCCTTGATGCATGTGGTGGTACCTCCTCGGGCGTGAAAAACCTTTACTATCACGTAAAGGAAAATTTCACTACCACCTGCAAAGAGAAGGAGCGTGACTTTAGTAGACCATCAGCCCTGGGCGTTGTTCCCATTGCTGACAGTCACGCCAGGGGTGGCACGTGGAGCCAGCCTCTAGGAGTCCAGTAGCTAAGTCACGCGTCGATCAATCAAGAGAACGACCAGCGCACGACCAGGCTAAGGGACCCCACGCCCCAATATCATGAATAGTCATAGTTCAACCTGGATGATTTCTCATCCATGCATCGCAGGCTGTATGACAGCTTTCTTGAATGGTCCATAAACAGACCGATCCAAAGGCTGGAGCTTATGAGAGCAATAGGATGGAAACGACAGCAAAACTATCCCGTTTTCTTTACAGAAATCTAGTGCATTTATGTGAACATGCGATGAGTGGTTGTCCAGTACCAGCAACACTTTGTGAGACAGAGAGGCGTTACACAGTTTTAAAATGTTCCAAAAAGACAGGAAATGTCTGAACTTGCATCCAGCCCGACGGATTGCTTGCTCCAATTGAACCCGTTGGTCCATCTCTAATGAAATGTTTCTGATAACGAATCCGTGGAAATACGAACATTGGAGGAATCGCATGACCTAATGCGTTTTCTGCAAATACTAGTGTGACCAGAGTGCCTCGTTCAGCAGAGGTAATGGCTCCTACTTGCCTTGTTCCACGTCTTGCTACTACTCTGTCTGGTTTTGTACAGTTCTCACGCCCATCTCATCCATATTGTAAATATTTTGTGGTGCAAAGTGGTCACGGCCCATAACAGTTTTCAAATTATCATAAAAGGCATCGACACTTGTTCTATTGAAGCTGGTCGCTCTAGTTAGGCTTGTAGCCTTAGCTGTGCGGACAGATAGTTCCGGATTTCTTCTCATAAAGGATCGAAACCACTCCTCTCCAGCCATTTTATTGTCAATCCAAGTAGAAAGTATTTTAGGTTACATTTAAGAGCCGGTTCAAATGATAACTTTCTTACTTCTTTAGAAGAAAGGCCGAAATATATGTCTGCACAACGGATGAGGTATTTGGCAAGTTGGTGTTCTTGATCAGCTGTAAATACTCTGTTATGAGCTACATATCCCATACTGTCATTTTCTCTCGCATCGTCTTCGTTCGTAGCTTCCCTCTCTCGTATATATCTCAACAGAAAGACATAGTTAACGTCATATATCTCTGCTGCTTGTCTTAAAGAAGTCCCACTGTTAACTTCGTCATAAGCGTCCTTATAGCGTTGCATGTCTCGTACACCTCTGCATGTCTTTCTGAGACGTTGCCTGAACATCCACAATGTAAAACAGAAATATCTACCAGTAAAAGGGTCCCACATTCAAGGCAAAATAACCTACACTAAAATTAATACGTATTTACTTACTTCTTAAATACAACAAATATGTAAGAAAATTGATGAAAATCCAATTGTATTATTAACGAAGATATTCTAAAAAAATCGATAAAAAATACATACTTTTGACGAACAAAACACAACAGGTCCCTCTGCAAACTAATTAAGAGTGCGAAGTGTGTCTGTGTGTTTTGTTTCTTTAACGTCGGCCTATTTCCGCGACTATGGCCAACCACCGACGCCAAGGAGACCCCTGCCTTTCTGTAAGGAGGGTAGGGATTTTTAACGTGCCCAACATCGCATTGACACGGTACCGACGGCTTTGCGCCCTCTCCGAAGGGCGGAACGTGCAGACATTCAACTTACTCAAATACAATGCCAGAACCTCGGTAGATGTTAATGTTACAGTTTTTACTGAAAAAGTGAAAGGAGAATGCTGGGATCGAACCCAGTACCCTTCGGTTCAGAGGCACACGTTCTTACCCCTGAACAACCGAGGCTCTGAGCGTGAAGTGCGACGCAACACTGCCGATCGCGTTCTAACCTACAAGCCGCGTGCCTTTCCCCTTGTAATCCTCACCACTCAGTAAATAGTTTCGCGAATATTGTTGTTACAACCGTACCCTGTTACAACCGTACCAAGCCTAGCTTACTACAGGTGCCATAGAATACGAGAAACATTGTATAATCATTTTACAGACACGAGCGAGGTAAACGCCAAAATTTCGCGACCTGACTATGAAAGAAACGGCCTAGACTCACAATAATAACATTTTATATTAGCGAATTTTCATTAAGAAAATTAACTGATAGAGAGGGAGCCTCTGGAACCCATTTCCATGATGAGTTAAAAAGTTTATATATATATATATATATATATATATATATATATATATATATATATATATATATATATATATATCTACACCTCCAACCGATAACTCAAAAAAAAAACGTTCACTGATTTGGACCAAATATGGGAATTACCCTTATTTTGTTAATGGCTTGGATGATTTCGTTCATCACATCTTAACACCCAATTCTTATTATCAGACAATTAAAAAATATTTTTAAAAACACAATGTCTCCCAAACTCTTTAAGTAATTGAAACGGAAAACTACAATTTAAAATAACATAGACGTGGTTGTGTTCCAATTTTCAAGTGTTTTGATCAACGAAAAATAAACTTATTCAAAATTAAAATTAAAATTATCCTCGACATCACTTAAGATTCTGTAATGCAATATCTACAATGTTGGACAAAGACGGATGATGTTACCTGTACTGCTATGCTATTTGAATAAATGGTGGATAAAAATCTAAACAATGGAGGTTACAAGTATCATTGCAAGATGCTAGAATATATAACATTGTGAAATATACGACAGGGACGCCATCTCGGTGCGGAACCAGGTAATATCTAGTTAACACAAAATGTTATAGATGGAGACTGTGTACAATCAACAAACAATTTTGTAAATTGTCAGTCCTGGTCCATTAATTTCCAAATACCAGGACAATGTTTGCTTTCAAAAGCGCTAAATTTTAGCATGCGACTGCTAGCGGCTTGATAGCTAGCTGGCAATGACTAATGCATTATGTAGTAATAGTGGGCACTTTAACGCGTATTTGTGTATTTCTCATATTGTATGTTTTAAAGAGGTACAGTCTCCCGCTTAAAATTAGACATACCTTTATTATTAAGCGTCCAAGCCTATCGAGCTTTATTTACAAGTTGCTTGATTGCGGCGTCGACCGTGTTTCAGTGTAGTCTTGGACAAAAACTAGATTCATACACTCGCGAATTGCGAAATCGCCGCGAAACGTATTCCCGTTGGTTTATTTAAAATAATATCGTAAAACTGTTGTTTTTTATTATATTTTATAAATGTATTTTACTAATTTTTGTGTGCACACAGTTAGACACGATATAAGTGTCTTCTCTGCTTTTAAGTTTGTGCAACCCCAATGCTAATTAAGCCTCAACACCAAACACCCCCCCCCACCACCACCACCACCCACCCACCCCGTTATTATAGTTACTTAGCTTGTGCATATATATGTAATATAAAAATAGAAAAGAAGTGAAATAGCAAGTGAATGTATCTACTTTAGTGGTGTATTCGATATTATCTGAAAAAGACATTATAGGCGACGAAGTGGAATTTAACTTCGGTAAATAAAGTTTACTTCACGGCAAATTTCAATAACTTAAGGTTCGTTGACTAGGAATCCAGTTTTTTCGGGGAACATTTTAAGTTTATTTTCTGAAACTTTTTGTACATTTTCAAACAATACAGTTATTTTGATGAAATATGGTACATTGTTTCTACGATAACATAGGTTATACTGATAACCAAATTTGATATCTGCTTTCATTAAAAAAAGACATATTTGCTGTTAAAAACATTTTTATGAAAATTCACTACCATAACGCACTTGCTGCATCCAGACTTTTTTGTATAAAATTGACGAGTTGCGGGATTTTTATAAACATGGACAATAATTGAGATATTGATTTTATTCCACACTGTATATTTAGTAAAAAACTGTTTCAACAAGTAAGGGCAAAAACAATTAATGATACAAAATACATTCAAATTCAAGATGCTGTTAAAAACATTTTTATGAAAATTCACTTCCATAACGCATTTTCTGCGTCCAGACTTTTTATATTTCCCATTTCCTTTAGGTACTCTCCTTACAAATTAATTCCCTCTCTGTTACCGTGCTCCTAATTAGCAATTATAAACATTTTCAACAAGTTTATCGTACTAAGTGAGTGGTGGACGTGCCGCCACCTAGTTGCGGAACCAAGTACTATGCTGTCACGCCAGCTCCAAATAACACAAAGTGTTAAAAAAATAGAGACTGTATACAACTAACTAACAATTTAGAAAATTGTCAGCCCTGGCCCATTTCTACCCCAATATAGGGACAAAGTATGTAAGACTAGATGCATTCTCGCAACAATTAGAACCGTAGACCGGTTTCGCTCTCATTAGAGCTTATCGCCTCCCTCGTCGCACTAATGGACCCCCTGTATATAAAATGTTTGCTTTGTTATCGAGGTAGAATCAAAGTTTATCTAGCGTACACGCATGTACAATTAAAACTACTTTTCTTAGAAATTTTCAGGATATTGTTGTTCTAACTAATTATGTAGTTTTCGACTTTATTTTATTAAAAACATATTTGAAAAAATCGAACGAGAGAAAATTGCGACAGCGAGCATATAATCGCAATGATCTGGAATCAGCAGAGAGGTTGGCAGTAAAGCAGCAAGAAGGGACTGTCAAGTGTCGAACGTGTAGCTGTGTCACAATCAGCGACAGCCGTCCTATAGCCGGATTATTTATCAACCAATTTAAATCGGAAACAAGTACCGACCATACGTGCCAATTTTTCAAAAGTTCATTTCGATTGCGTTCAACTTTAAATGAATAGCTGCACTGTGTGTGGCCGTTACTGGAAAAAAGAGACAGACTGTACGAAAGTAATCACAAAAATATATCTGAGTCGAAAGATATATCACGTTCGTTATCTAATAAAATGAAACAAACGGCTTGATTCCCGCAACATACTTTATTGTTATCTTCCTTTATTCACATACACAGAGTGGCTCGAAAATATTCATGCTAAAATAGCTTTGGAAGGATGAATGTTTAGATAGACAGTAGAATCCGAATTTAACGGGGAGTTAAGGGCCCAGCAATACTGTCTCGTAAAAATCGGATCTCGTTATATCAGAAATAAGAAGAAACGACAAAAAAATTAAGTTATATACATACCTATATGTAAGTGTACATACCGGGCTACTCCCCTGTAATGATTTCCATCAATATTGAAAGTCAACTGTAACTGTCTAGTTTGAATGAACAATTTTATTCGCATGAAAAACACATGACTGCATTGTTTTCTCCCCCAGGGCTTGTCCGCGGCCTCTGCAACCTTTGGCTTATTGTGCATGCTCTTAGTCTTTTTACTCCACCCACTCCAAAATCACTGTGCCTTGAACTAGTCTGCACAGCGATTGATAGGGTGAAGTTTTATTATGCTCTCTCCGATCTAGACTGACCGTAGATCAGTTTTCTTCTGCGGTCCAGAGGTTTACACTCGCACAAGATGTGCTGGGCTAATCCCCCCCCCCCTCGTCGCAGAGTCTGCATGCGAGGTCCCCCTCGAACCACCCCATTTTATGCAGGTGTTTCTTGACGGCCATGTGTCCGTCAAGAGACCTGTTATGTTTCTGAGCTGTCCTCTGCTAAGATTTAGCATCTCCACAGCTCTCTTTGAATTGGGTTCGTCAATTATTGACTTCTCATGTCTGAGCCCTGGACAGTCTGCCCAGTACACCTTGTGTTGGTTTCTGACCCAGGACTTAATGGCTCCCCTGTCAGTGCTCTTTGTCCCGCTCAGAGCTGGTTCTGGTCCCATAAATGGTTCTGCAGACCCTCTGTTCGCGAGACTGTCAGCTTCTTCATTGCCTTTGACCCCCGAGTGACCCGGTACCCAGATGAGGGCTACCACCTTCTGCCCAGCCAGGTCGCTCGTCTCGTCACGGAACTCACTCACCAGCCAGGAATGTACCCGTGGGCCACTTAGGGCCTTAAGGGCTGCCTGGCTGTCTGTGGCTATGAGGATCCGCTTGTTGGGGCAGCCCCTCCTCTTGTTCTCCCGCACACAGTGCAGGATGTATAAACTTTACATTATTACTTTATCTTTATACACATAGTATGTGATTTTCATTTACCCTGCCGGTTTTTCTATTTCCTGTTTTTTCCAAAAAGTTTTCTATGGAAGTTAATAAACTTCCCTCATTCTCTGAGTTTTTGGTCATGTCTAAATTATTCTAAGATTCTCGGCGGAATCTATGGCATCTTGCAGTAAAACATTGTAGCGTTTAGGGCTTTGAGATTCTTTGTCCGAATTGGAATATTCTATCACTTCGGTAGTGTTCAAATTTGCAGCTCCAATTATCTCGATCTGTTGTAATACCTGAAGTTCCCGCAGAATTATCTATGTTCCGGTGATCCATCGCATCTGACACTGGGCTCAATTTCATCAATCAACGTTTTCATTTCTATGCTCGAAATGAAAACCAGCATGTCTGAAACGATTTTGCACGGTTTTTGTGAGACATTTTGCCATGCACGATCAAGGAGACGAGTAGTTTCGAGGACATTTAGCGAAAGTTGACACTGTTTCTCGTCTATGTTGTCCATTATTTTTGTGACGAGTTGTCTCCTGTATTTACATTTCAGATAGTTGATAATTCTCTGATCTAAAGGCTGCAGTACATATGTGGTATTAGGTGGCAGAAAAACCAGTTTGATGTTCTTCAAACTCGTCAATTGTGCCACACAATTATCCACGACAAGCAAAATTTTTCTACTTTTTTAAATTCCAGTGAAAATAGCTGTGAGAGGAAGAGACGGTCCAGTTACTCAGCCAGAAGTAAGTGAAGAAAAGTACAAGCGAAGGGTGCAAAGGCCACGTAAATGTGAAGCCAACCCAGAAAAAGGTCAGTAAGCACATTTGTTGGAACAGAGCCGATGTCGACAGGATGAATAAGGCCCGCCGAGAGATTTGTGCAAGTAAAAACACCAGAACAACAGCAACTACACGGAAGAACCAGCACCACCTAAGAACTTCGCTTGAAGAAAGCTCCGACATATTGACGAGAAGGAAAACCATCCACTCTGGTGTCGGAATGCATATACGAATAAAAAGCGAACGCATAAAGACCCGTTATGACGTACGAGCTAATTCAACTGGTTTTAGAGAAGAAGATCGGATGTTGTTCTACAAGCCAGTACGACGGAAAGGTCGGTCACCTAAACTACATAAATTATGGGAAAGTCCGTATAAGGTGGTCAAAAGAACAAAGATGTTGTCTATCGCATTCAGAGGAGCCCGAAGATCAAGAAGAAGGTGGTCCATATGCAAAGACTTACACCATACCAAGAAATGTCAGAATTCGACCGAGACAATCGAATATAAGAGGGGGGCAGTCTCACATTTATCTTTGAGAATTAGGTTTATGGACTTTGTTACTTCTATGGTCAGATGTCGGTTATAAAGTGTGTTGGTAAGAGCGATCACTCTGGAATTATATTGCTAGAAGGGACCAGAAGTGACAGGTGTAGAAAAGTGTAGAAGATCTAGACTCTGTATGGAGAGTATAAATAGACGAACGATATATAGAGTGAGTTAGTTCAGAATTAAGTTAGTGCGGTATAAAATAAGTTATCATAGAGTATTATGCGAGTCAGCAGTAAGTGTTGGTGTAAAGAAGCGATCATAGAAGGCGGATAGTGGAATATAGTTCTACGGACATTTAATAATAGAGAGAAATAAAATAATAGAGAGAAATATTTTAGATGATACTGGAAAATAGTTGGTTATAATAAATTAGTAGTTTGAAACGCTGTGTTTTGTTAGTCAACAAATCCAGAAACATGTAGAACGTAACAATATACATAAAAATATTAATAAATTACATACATAATTAAAAATAAACGAATATACAGGGTGATTTATACATTATGAACATAAATTTATACATTATAAGCATAATATAATACACAAATATTTAAATACACCGCAGATAATAATAATAATAATAATAATAATAATAATAATAATAATAATAATAATAATAATAATAATAATAATAATAATAATAATAATAATAATAATAATAATAATAATAATAATAATAATAATAATAATAATGATAATAATAATGATAATAATAATAATAATAATAATAATAATAATAATAATAATAATAATAGTTTATTGAACAATATACACATATTTCTTTTTTACTAAAAATAACTTATAAAATCCAATAAGATAAGAATCACCTAAGTCAGAGACTTGTTGGTGTTACTATCAATATAATTTCTTTCACAAAAATACCTGGTGCACACAATCCAGAACAATTTTGAAGCAATTCAACTGAAAAAAAAAAACCAAGCCACATATTATTAAAACCGATTTCTAGCATATGTGCCCAACAATTTAGATCACTAAAATACCACACATTTTTCCCTCCTTACTTTCTCTCTCCCGCAACAACCTCTACACAGCATGTCTCCCTAGAAGCAAAATAGCTTGTCAATGAGGACACCCCAGACACAATGCACACACAAGAGAAAGAAAAAAAAACAATTGCATCTGACAACAACAGTCTCATTCCTCCCTCTCATCCTTCTCTCCCACCAACACAAAACCACCCCCCAATCCAGCACTCCCCAAACAACACCAAAATTCTAAAATCATGTACAGCTGTACTAAAAACAAGCGAGAATATATAGAAACAACAAAAATAATGCTATAAAACACCATACAAATGCGCTCACGAAATATATGCAGAGGTAAAATAATAGTCAAAACCATAAAAAATCTCTGCAAGTTAAGCAGCCAATATACAATACAAGTAAAATACAATAACACGTTAAAAAAAATGTACATCAGATTTTAAAACACAGGATTGGATGCACTACATCTCCAAAATCTTAACCCAAATTAACCAGTCTGTAGATAACATCTCTCGGAGTTTCAAGTAGCCAGGACTGTACCCTCTTTTTAAACAATCTATATGATTGCACTTGTCTTATATCCAGTGGCAACACATCGTACGCTCCCAAACCAATATAAGCAAAGTTTTTTTCGGCCAATCCTTTTATTCGCTCTCTGTTTTACCGTTACCACATTTTTAAACCGTGTTTGGTAGGTGTGCTCCAGGAAACTTATGGTGTTCTTCTCTCTGTGTGTGTACAATAAAATTGCACGGCAGTAGAACTTATGGATATTACTTTGTTTTTAGAATAGAGCAGATCGCTCGGGTAACTCATATTTTTTCCACATATAATCTTTAGTATCCATCTCTGTGTGGTTCCCACCTTTCTCAAATATATTTATGAAGCGCTGCCCCAAGCGAGCAATCCATACATCAGTTGGGATTGAAAAGGGCAAGGTATACAGTTCTGGGGTGAGTTTCCTCCATGAATTGTTTCAGTTTCCTAAATCTAAACAGAAAGCTTCTCAACTTCCTAACAATTTGACTCGTATGTATATCCCATCTCAGATGACAGTCTATGTTTAATCCCAGATATAACATATTCTTTGCTTCAGCTACTGGACTGCTGCCGATGTTTAAATTACCCAGATTTCGTCAACCACTGGCATACGATGCAAATGGTACATACTTTGTTTTGTTCCAGTTTATTGTTAACATATTGTGGTCAAACCAAGCCTTCAAGAATCTGAGGCTCACCTCTGCTCTTTGTTTCAGGGATTTCCAGTCTGATGCAGTGTATATAATAACTGTATCGTCAGCATAACTGACAATTTCCCCTGCCGTAGGCAAGTGTAATAAGTCATTCATATATATGTTAAACAGTATGGGACCCAACACTGTACCCTGCGGAATCCCACACTTAACTCTTTCGTAGCTGCTCAAATGACCACCTTTACGCACTGTTTTCGATCGCGAACATAACTTTTGAGTAAGCTGTATACGCTTCCCCGAAAGCCGCTTTTATGTAATTTTTCCAGTAATTTCTGGTGCGATACCGTATCGAATGCTTTTGCAAGGTCCAGGAACACACATAAGGTTGGTTGGTTCTTATCTAGACTTTCATAAAGTTTTTTCGTAAGAAAAGCTATAGCATCCTCCGTAGAACAACCCTCACAGAAAACAAACTGGCGACTGGATAGCACCCCATACGTTTTAGTAAGACATCATTCTGGATTTCAAGATTTTTTCAAATATTTTTGCGATATTAGAAATTGTTGTTATAGGTCTGTAATTCATAATTTCCATTGTAGTACCTTTCTTAAAGATGGGAAAAATAACACCCACCTTAAACACCCTTGGAAACGTTCCCTCAAGTAAGCACCTATTAAAGATAAACCATAAGAATATATATAAACTGAAACCGTGAATATGGTTTCTAGAGCTCCTAGTTTTTTTCATTTTTCAAAATTTCAATGTCGCAAAAAAGGGAGGAAGCTGTCTACGAGAAATACTTCTGAAAAACCTATTCCAATTTAAGAAGTACAGATGGTCAATGAAGGTGAAAAGAATACGAAATGTAGACAGACGTGCTTGCGACTGCACAGCGACATAACCTTGTATTTACCTTTAAGGCTTTGGTCTCTTAATAATTTTAAACCTTATTTGAACGTGCAGAATATAAGTTTGTTTAACAAAGATGCCATGTAAAATAATGTCATGTTTTTGTGTTTTGTTTCATTAACGTCGGCCTATTTCCGCGACTATGGCCAATCACCGACGCCAGGGAGCAGTTTCACCTGACTATCCTGGAAATTTTGCCAAACGTCTGCCTTTCTGTAAGGAGGGTAGGGATCTTTAACATGGACACGGGACCGACGGCTTTACGCCCCCTCTGAAGGGCGTAACATGCAGACATTCAACTTGCTCAAATACAATGCCAGAATCTCGGTTGATGTTAATTTGACAGTTTGTACTGAAAAAGTGAAAGGAGTATCCTGGGATCGAACCTTGTACCCTTCGGTTCAGAGGCACACGTTCTTACCCCTGAACCACCGAGGTTCAAAATAATGTCATAAAACAGTTCACAATTATTAATAATAGAGACCACACATATCTTATCTACTAATCTGTGAATGTTAATGGATTGTAACGCGGACAGAAGAACACAATACTGTAACGATGACGAATATGATATTTTAATGTAGGAATAATTTCACACTAGTTTGTAAATTCAATCATTATAAATTATATCAGCTGACAGAAATAATTTGAAAACTGGCTTTGTCTCCTATATCCTGTGGGGAATATATTAAAATTTGTTATTAATGTACTATATTGTTTGCGTATAATATCTGATTTAAATTTTATAGGCTTTGTTTCATGGTAATCCAGAATTCATTTTTGAAATTTCATGGTTTTCAATCTCGTCTACATAAACTGCATTCACATGTTAATTTATATATTTATTGTTGTTCATTATTGACACGCATATTACCAAGGACAGCTACCGGTGCACTAACAACTGCTGTTTGTTATCAAATTGGATACACTCAGCTCTTTTTATTTCTTTTTTAAATCGTTATCCGGTAGGTCATTGTTATACCAAGATGTGGGTTTTCTCTGCAGGCGGTATTAGTCATCATCATCATCTCAATCTAAGGCGATATCGCCCTGTCATTGGAATATAATTCTCTGTCTCTCAACAGTTCATTTGTTTTTTCCACTCTTCACCATTTGTGCCAGGACTATCAGAAATGTTGTCTTGGTCTACATGTTCCACTTTTGTTCAAGTACGAGGAGGTACCCAAAGGAAACCAAACTTTCTTTTTATTTATTTACTTAGGGTGAAATCCCCAATTGTTGACAGTGCACCAGTTATTGGCATCCAGACGTGTATTTGCAAATTTACTAACAAGTACGCAAATTGAAGTAACTTTGCTTAATTATTTTTTTAATTTCAACAATACACCACGAGGGCTTACAGCCTAAAAACTATCGTACCGTGGGTGTTGACAAGGAGGAAAGAGGCAGCTAGTTAATTTTGGATTTGAAGGTTTGGAGGTTCGGAGGAGTAGGGAAAAACATGCGCCGGCAAGGAATTCCACAACTTGGAAGTCCTAGGGACAAAAGAGCCGACATAACAAGATGTTCTATGTCTGGTGATCTGGACAGTAAAAGGGTGCATTCGCTCTGTTCTCCTGGTATATCTGTTGGGGGCAGCAGGTGGGGAAACTATGGATGAAAGCTCCTCTGAGCAGTGCCCGTGCAGATATCTATAAAAGCCTGGACGCAGCAAGTGCGTTATGGTAGTGAATTTTCATCGAAATGATCTGGCACAAAATATTTTATTATAACTTTTTTTTCTTGTAACATAGAAATCTAAATTTTGGTGTATAGTTTACTTTTTATATCTTAAACCTATCTACCAAATTTGGTTATCATAGATTTTATATTTTTTAAGATAAAAAATTTTTTCAAATGAAAACTCAAAATTTTTCCGGAAAACCTTGTCCAATTTTTATAAATAACGAACTTGTCAAAGCCATCTACAAAGGGAAGGCACATGCCAAATTTTATTAAAATCGGCTTATTACTTTTTGAGATATGAATTTTTTTCAAATAAAAACTCAAAATTTTCCCGGAAAACCTCGTCCGATTTTCTTGACTAACAAACATGTCAAAGCTATTTACAAAAGGAAGGTATGTGCCAAATTTTATTAGAATGGGCTTATTACTTTTTGAGATATGAATTTTTTTCGAATGAAAACTTAAAATTTTCCCGGAAAACCTCGTCCGATTTTCCTGACTAACAAACATGTCAAAGCCTTTTACAAAAGGAAGGTACGTGCCAAATTTTATTAGAATCGGCTTATTACTTTTTGAGATATGAATTTTTTTCGAATAAAAACTTAAAATTTTTCCGGAAAACCTCGTCCGATTTTCTTGAGTAACAAACGTGTCAAAGCCATTTACAAAAAGAAGGTATGTGCCAAATTTTATTAAAATCAGCCTATTACTTTTTGAGATATGAATTTTTTTCGAATAAAAACTTAAAATTTTTCCGGAAAACCTCGTCCGATTTTCTTGATTAACAAACATGTCAAAGCCATTTACAAAAGGAAGGTACGTGCCAAATTTTATTAAAATCGGCTTATTACTTTTTGAGATATGAATTTTTTTCGAATGAAAACTTAAAATTTTCCCGGAAAACCTCGTCCGATTTTCTTGACTAACAAACATGTCAAAGCCATTTACAAAATGAAGGTATGTGCCAAATTTTATTAGAATCGGCTTATTACTTTTTGAGATATGAATTTTTTTCGAATGAAAACTTAAAATTTTTCCGGAAAACCTCGTCCGATTTTCCTGACTAACAAACATGTCAAAGCCATTTACAAAAGGAAGGTATGTGCCAAATTTTATTAAAATCGGCTTATTACTTTTTGAGATATGAATTTTTTTCGAATGAAAACTCAAAATTTTCCCGGAAAACCTCGTTAGATTTTTCTGACTAACGAACTTATCCAAGCTATTAACAAAAGAAAGGTACATGCCAAATTTTATCAAAATCGGCTCATTATTTTTTGAGTTATCGGTGTGATACATATATATATATATATATATATATATATATATATATATATATATATATATATATATATATATATATATATATATATATATATATATATATATATATATATATATATATATATATATATATATATATATATATATATATATATATATATATATATATATATATATAAACATATAAAAATTGAAACTGACCCCGGATATGGGTTCTAGGGGTCCTAGTTCGCGCTCATTTGCAAAAATTTTTTCAAAATTCAAAAGTCGGGATCTCCCCATTAGTGAATTTTTTCTACGAAAATTCACTAAAAGAGAGAGAGGTCACCAACGGCACGTCGGTGGGCAAGGGATGGCAGCCTTTGGGTGAGGGTAGGGTCACCGACGAGACGTATAGCTCTTTTCTTAATGGAGTCTAGGATAGCGAGTGTAGAAGCGGCAGCTGCACCCCAGATGTGGGAGCAGTATTCGAGGTTTGGCCTTATTTGTGAAGTATATAAGGTATAGAGATTAGCTGGTGAAAAGTATTTGCGAGCCCGGAAGACGAAACCTAATTTCTTAGCAGCCGCTTCTGCAATTGATGTGACATGTTGGTGCTAATTAAGATTTTGATCCACAGAAATGCCAACAAGAGAAAAGGACTCATTACTTTGAATAACTTGTTTGTTCATTGCGACGAGTCTAGGGCTGGTGTGTCTCTTATGAGATAGAAAGCAAGACTGAGATTTAGTGGGGTTGAATTGTACAAGATTTCTACTTCCCCAGTCTAATATATTTTGGAGATCCACGGAGACAGAACCCTCCATGAGTCTGCGATCCTCATCTAATTGGGCTAAAGAGACAGGCTTAGAATATTGTATATTTGAGTGGAGGGTGCTGTCGTCCGCGTAACTGTGAACTGGGTTGGATGTACTAGAGAGGGGGTCATTGATGTGGAGAAGAAACAAAGTAGGGGCTAAAGCCGAACCTTGAGGAACTTCTGCATTAATTGGATACAGTTTAGAGGAATGGCCATCCACAACAACAGATATGCTTCTGTTGGAGAGGAAATTTGCTCTCCAGGTACAAAGTTTTGGTGGTAGGCCATAGGTCAGAAGTTTATTAAGCAGCGCTGGGTGCCAGACCTGGTGAATGCTTTGGATATGTCTAGAGCAACAATCTGGGATTCACCGTTGTGTTGTGACGATTTTCTTGGCTGGGATTATGTAGAAGCGTTTTGTGAGCTTTGACCTTTTCAAGTCTGGCCTTGTCACAGGAATTAGAGAACCAGGGCTTCTGAGTGGCTGAAGAGGTTTTCTGTGTACGTGGAATAAATAATTCCATGCCAGCTTGGATAATTTTGGTGACGTTTTGTGAGATATCAGAGGATGAGAGAGGCAGCCCATGGAAATGAGGAAAAGTAATCCCGCATTTCGTCCCAGTTTGTGTAGTTGTAGTGCCACACGATACGTGGGTGTGATGACTGTGTGACCTCGGGTTGCTTTGCGCAGGAAGCAGTGACCATGCCGTGGTCTGAGCGACCAAAGGGGCGGTGACTGATATCTTATAGCATTCAGGTTTTGTAGTAAGAAGGAGATCCAAGGGATTTGAGCTGTATGTTGGGATACCAGGAAAGTAAGTAGGTTGCTAAACCATATTTCCTAAAGAATTGCTGACTGCAAAGGCCTCCGCTGCTCTCCCTTGTGGATCGGTTTTTGAAGATCCTAGCCATTCCTTATTATGGACATTGAAGTCGCCAAGAATAGTGACCTCGGAGGAAGGATATTCAGAAATCAGATAGTCGGTTTTTTTAGAAAGGTAGTCAAAGAGCTGGACAAAGTTGTTGTCAGAAGGTGACCGGTAAATGCAACAGATGAATTTAGTTGCAGCCTTGAGAGAGAGTTTCATCCAAAGTATGTATTTTCTTCCAGCTTCTAAATTGGGGAGTCTGGTGCATGCAATCTAAAGGAAGTAAGGAGCTCATACCCCGGGAATTAAGGTGATTAGTGGCTGTTTTGTCACTGATTTGGGTTTCGGTGAGGAAGAGGAGTTGGTGCCTGTTAGCCTGGAGAAAATGATGGACGGAGTTCATGTTAGAATTTAGGCCACATATATTCGAAAAGGATATGTTAAATCTTGATGTTGGCGTCCCCTGTACACCCCTCTCCCGGAGATCCGAATAGAGGGGTATTTTACCTCCGGAATATTTTGTACAAGGAGGAACCATCATCATTTTTGCTTATAAGGGAAACCGACTCATACACAAGAACCGGAAATGACCGTTGGGACTTCCCCGGCCCCTTGATATATTGGGTGGTATCTCCTCGGGCGTGAAAAAAATCCGTTACTATTATGTAAAGAAAAATTCCACTACCACCTGCTATGGATTGGATTGGATTGGATTAATGTCTACCCCTTTAAAAATAAGATTAATAAAGGGACTATCAATTGTCCAATAGTTATGCTTTTCGACATAGTAGGAGGATACAAAACATTATTTGACAGCAGTGGCCTGACTAGAAAGCTACTGCGCATAAGTTAGCATTGCAGTATAGTCCAATAGTATCGGTGCGTAGAAAGTGGCTAAATTTTAAGAAATTTCTAAGATAAGGGACAACTAAAGCGGTGAGTATGTTTCTCAAATGACAGCCTGAGGCGTTTGCATGTACGGTGATATGAAACTTAAAGATTATTTACGTGGATCAATGTGATTTCGCATGTGATTACACTTAATTCAACGTAATAGGCTAGGTGCCAAATATAGGCTAGGTGCCAAATATTGGGCCAATTTTTTTTCGATTTCTATATAATGGCACAGGGGCGCCAATAACTAAATTTGGATAAAACCAGCTGACCCCAGTCGTTGTCATCATGATGTTATAAGGTCAAAGTAGAAAGAACTTTGTATAAAGATGAGTTTCAATTTATCTTGGTAAAGGTTTTTTCTTATTTTCTTCTATTACAGATGCCAAAAATAAAAAATCACCACAAATGCAGGAAAAACTATTCTGAAGAAGCACTTCAGCGAGCTCTAGATGAAATAAAAAAATGGAACACCAAAAAAGACAGTTGCTGCAAAATACGGAATTCCACGTGACACTCTTCAATTTAGATTGAGTGCAAAATTTTGAAAAATTTACAAAAGACCGTGTATCTACCTCACAAAAGGTGAAGAGCTAAAATTAGGCAATTGGATGTTTGAAGGCCAGAAAAAAGAATTTCCTCGAAGGAAGGAAGATATAAAGGCATCCGTTATCTTAGATTCCGTTAAGCGTAAAAATCCGTATACTAATAATACTCTGGGAAAACATCGGTATGGAGGATTTTTAGGAAGACATTCACTAATAACACAGAGAACAATAGAGGCTGTTGCAAATGCCTCAGCAAACGTATCAAAAGCTGGCATTAGGAAATGGTTCAGAGAAATGGAAGAATATATATACAAAAAGACTATTTCGATATTTTACTCAGGTTTTTAATTGGGACGAGACATGTTTTCTATTTTGTACGAAACTGGAAAAGGCTTTGGCACCTGTGGGCACAAGGAATGTTTATAAGGTCTACCAGGGAGAAGTCAAAAACATTTTGACTTGATGTTCACTTTCTCTGCAGCTGGCGATATTACTTCTCCATTAATTATATATCGCAATAACCGACTAAGTGTCAACATCCATAACAGCATCCCTGGTAACTAGGTATTGTTTTCAGTGACAAAGACTGGATGAAAGCCGAAATATTTGTGAGTTATTTGTTACAGTCGACTTTTTGGCTACCGTGTAATTTTGCTGACTTTAGATAATCTCTAAACGAAATTTCAATGCTCATTACAGTCTTTAAATATTTGACGGCAAATAAACTATCAAGATAAAAGAATTATAATATATATTCCCCATTATTTAACTATCGTCATACTCTTCTGACCTTTCTGGACTATTATTTATTTATTATTTTCTTTTTTAATAATGCATAGGTTCAGCCCGCAGGATATTGGCTCCTCTCTCTTATTATCCTGACTGTTGGGCATCAGCTGCCTTGAAGCAATTATTTCATAATTCTGGCTAGACAATACTAGCTCAAATGAACTAGTCTGGTAAGTGCAGGGCAGCACTGGTAAGTTTCACTAACCAAGTTACCATGACTAGAAGATTGAAAAATTCTCCATCCTCTGATGTATAGCGAAACGATCGTCACGTCTTTTAAAAATATGTTGCGGCGATTTTGATACTTCAAGTGTACTTATTAGTGCTCATCACAAGTTCCGATCGCGACTTAATGAACAACAGTTTCAGATCCATTTGGGTTCACCAAAACGAAAAATATACTATTAACGTTCTTAATAATACAAGTTCGGCACGCAGCAAGTGCGTTATGGTAGTGATTTTTTATTAAATGCTTCAAATTTGAATAACTCAATTTTCTACAAACTTAGAAAATTGAATTTTGGTATGTCGTAAGACCTTTCCCAAGGAAATATATCCACCAAATTTCATTAAAATAAGTTTGTAATTTTTTGAGAATTTTTTTTCGAAATAAAACTAAAAATGTTTGTAACTCAATTTTATATTAACTTAAAAGGTTGAATTTTGGTATGTGGTAGAACCTTTCTCAATGCAACATATGCACCAAATTTCATTAAAATATCTTTGCAATTTTCGGAGAAAAAATTGTTTATAAAGAAAAACTAAACATTTTCCGAGAAATCCTTCTCCGATTTTCCTGGCTAACGAACTCGTCCAAGCCATTAATAAAATAATGGTACTTGCCGAGTTTCATCGAAATCGGTTAATTATTTGTTGAGTTATCGGTTGGACACATATGCATATATATATATATATATATATATATATATATATATATATATATATATATATATATATATATATATATATATATATATATATATATATATATATATATATATATATATATATATATATATATATATATATATATAGATATATAGTTTTGCAAAGTCTCACCATCGATACCTCTCTATTAGTGAATTTTTTTAAATAAAAATTCACTAATAACACAGGCTTTTATTATGAACTCGTTTTTGAATTAAATTCACCCCTTGATACTTGATAGAGTTCCCATAAATATTCGTGTAGACCAGCAATGTCCATGTTATTAACTGGATTTAGTCTGTGGCTTGCAATTAGCATCGGATGACAGCTGAAATGTAAACGTAGAAGGCATAAACTTGAAGTAACTAAGTTTGGAGAGGAGTTTCCACCTTGCTGGAAGTGTCGGGTTTAAGGTGGCCTGACCATCAGAACTTTAAGAAGATCAAACACCCGACTAAATTTCCAGTAACGGTGTACTGTTGTTACTTTACCGCTTGAGATATATCTGAAACTTCCTTACCGTTTAATTTCGTGTGTATAACGGTTCAATATAGTGTTTTTCATACTGTCATGGAAAAAGTCTGAGCGTCATAATAGCGAATTTTCATCGAGAAATGGAATTCTTTTAACTCAATTTTCCATAAGCTAGAGTATTCAATTTGGTATATAGTAAAACCTCTATAAGCAACAAATGTCATATAAATAGCTTAATGAATTAGGGAGATACAAATTCGTCTTGGCAAAAAAAGTTTTCAGAGAAGCTGGTAAATTGAGTTGGATAACAAACTCATTCAAAAGCTTAAGAAAAGAAAAAATTATAATCTTGACGGGTAGGTACTGTAACTAAATAGTGTGTGTATGAGTCCAATGACATGAAAGCATCGAAAGAATTTGGATTATTTCGACACCTTAAAAAAAAATTGTTAGCAAAGCGGAGAATATAAAAACAAATTCTCTAAATTTAAATGGACCTGCGAGACCCGTTTTATAAGTCCCAGTTAGGGATTATTTAAATAAGTTTCTATTTTCTATGGAGCTAGAAAATTATAGTTTGGTAGAGACATACGTAAGTACTGCAACCTCTTTAAAAAAATTGTGTTACAAATTTCATTAAAAATACGAAACTTTTCTAGAAAAAAATTAATTGTTTCCAAAGAGAATGTATCTGCCAAATCATAAATATGGCAGGTATTTTTTTCTTATAATTGCTTGAGTGGTTTTGTTTTAGACAACCCAATCGAACTAGTTTTTGCAAACAAAACACCAAAAACATGTTTTTTAAAAGCAACTTGTAGTTATCCGCGAAGCTCATTATGTTATTTAATTTAGTATCCACGCTGCGTTTACATAGGTGTCACTATGGTTCTAGATTGAAGATTCTAGTTTAATAGGAAATTGACATATCGGATTTCAAATATTTTTACAACAATTCTCTGCCATAATGTATTTGCTGCATCCAGACCTTTTTCAACACTTATTTAGTGTTCTGTATCCAAACTTTTGAAAATGATGAAATATTGTAGCTTTCTATGTAAGACTGACAAACAAGGCAACCTAATACTCATTTTTGGAAAAATATTTCAAACAAATGAAATGGGGTAACAGTTTAAACATAAATTGAAAATCTAGGTTGGCTGCTTTGTTGCCGAGGTTCCCCTTCCCCTTCTGCATGCCTACAACCACCCTCAATCCAAAAACAAGACCAATGTAAACAAGAAAAGTTTCTTGGGAACAAGGAAATTACAGGACCTGCGGTAAATATAGGGGTTCTGGGCGGGCTAAACATAATTTTAAGCAGGTATATCTGCAAGATGGGATAAAGGCAGCTTAGAGAGGTCCACTTAAGCTGATTACACCAGCCCTAGACCCATCACAATGAACAACGAAGTTATTCAAAGTAATGAGTCCTTTTCACGTGTTGGCATTTCTGTGGATCCAAATCTCAATTGGCACCAACATGTCACATCAATTGCAGAAGAGGCTGCTAAGAAATTAGGTTTCCTCTTCCAGACTCGCAAATACTTTCCACCAGCTAATCTCTATACCTTATATACTTCACAAATAAGGCCAAACCTCGAATACTGCTCCCACATCTGGAATGCCGCTGCCGCTTCTACACTAGCTATCCTGGCCTGTATTCAGAAGAAAGCTATACGACCCATAGGTGACCCTACTCTCACCCAAATGCTGCCATCCCTTGCCCACCGACGTTCCGTTAGTGACCTTTCTCTCTTTTATAGATATCTGCACGGGCACTGCTCAGATAAACTTTCTTCCATAGTTCTCCACCTGCTGCCCCCAACAGATCTACCAGGGGAGCAAAGAGAATGCACCCTTTCACTGTCCAGATCACCAGACATAGAACATCTTGTTATGCCCGCTCTTTTGTTTTGAAGACTTCCAAGTTGTGGAATTCCTTGCCGGCACATGTTTTTCCTTCTCCTCCGAACCTTCAAGTCCAAAATTAACAAGCTGCCTCTTTCCTCCTTGTCGACACCCACGGTACGATAGTATTTAGGCTGTGAGCCCTCTTGGTGTGTTAATAAAAAAATGTAACAATTATTTAGCTGAACGAAACAAACGTAACTTTTACCTCTGCATTGTCTTATTATTAGTTAAAATATTGATGCAAAAGAGGAATCTTAACAAGTTCCTGGCGTTTATATAGGGTCCCCATAATTAATGGGACGTTAGCTAAGGGGTGATAGGTAGCACAAAAATAAAGCTATTTTCGTTTTACAGGGTTTTCAGATAGTTTTTTAAAACTATTTTTTCAAATATATTGAAAGTGGTTCAACATATTATTATGAAATGTGGCGTGGTATTATTAATGATCATGCGTAATACGATAACGGTATCAATTTCACCCCTACCGCTAGGTGGCGCCACCGGCACCAACACTGGTTCAATAACATGCTCATAATTTTTTGTCCACCCCGTATGCACACTTTCGAACAAAAATAAAGAAGGCCCATTTAGTTTCACACAAAAAAGTATACCTCTTTGAAGTCGAAAAGGTTCAAAATAAACGTACTTTTGAAAAACATGAATTGAAACAACTGAAGTGATTAAAGTATGATGCCAGACAAAGACAGAGTTGTCACCTTCCACGCGTAGATATATACATATACCACATGCATACATCATAATTCAACGATAACCAAACAAAATAACACACGTACACGTAAAACGGGGTGGCCACAATATCCTAATTTTGAGGTTAAGTAGTGAATGATTGTCATTGAAGTAGATATAGCAACTTGTATATCATTCTTCTAAAATTGCAAACCAAAGAATAATAACGTGTCTTGTTTATTTATCATAGTTTAACAGTTATGTTTTGAGGTTAAATAGTAAATGATTGCATAATATAATTCCAAAATTGGAAATCAACGAATACGGATATTAACGTTAATACGCGTTGATTAATTTTTCAACTGGGTAAGTTATTTGAATAATGAATTGACTTCTTGACTTTTATGAGTTCGGGAGTAAAAACATTCTATTTGTTTTCACTTGCTGTGTTAAAAAACTATTATAATAAATCGCAGAAGAAATCAGGGTTTAGTTCACCATAATGCATTCTTGTATAAAATATTTTGCAGGTGTTTCTTGACGGCCATGTGTCCCGTCAAGAGACCTGTTGTGTTTCTGAGCTGTCCTCTGCTAAGATTCAGCAGCTCCACAGCTCTCTTTGAACTGGGTTCGTCAATTATTGACTTCCCATGTCTGAGCCCTGAACAGTCTGCCCAGTACACCTTGTGTTGGTTTCTGACCCAGGACTTAAGGGCTCTCCTGGCAGTCCTCCTTGTCACGCCCAGAGCCGGTTCTGGTCCCATAAATGGTTCTGCCGACCCTCTCTTCGGCTGCCAACTTCTTCATTGCCTTTAACTCCCGAGTGACCCGGCACCCTGATGAGTGTGACCTTATTCTGTCCAGTAAGGTCGCTCGTCTCGTCTCGGCACTCACGCACCAGCCAGGAATTCACCCGTGGGATACTTAGTGCCTTAAGGGCTGCCTGGCTGTCTGTGGCTATGAAGATCCGCTTGTTGGTGTAGCCGCTTCTTTTGTGCTCCCGCACACAGTGCAGGATGGCGCACATTTCGGCCTGAAACACCGTTGCATGGGCTCCGGGGGAAATACTATGACTTACCTTCGGTCCTTCCGAGTAAACACCTGCCCCCGTCCCACGCTTCCCGCCGGATCCGTCCGTGAACCAGACGAGCGCGTCCCGTGGTATGACCGGCGTCTCCTCCCGTTATGCCTTGCGGTCGGGGATTTTCACTGTGAAGTTGTTTTCCCTGCAGATTCGCGGGCTCGCGAAGTCTGACCTCATTTCAAACATGGGCTCCTTCACGATCTCCTGAATTTTGCAGTGGCCCCTGAAACCTGGGTTAATCTTCAGTCTACCATTGCAGGCTAGTCATAACTAAGTGTAGGGGAGGGGGAGATCCAGCAACACCTGCATGGAGGCTGTTGAGGTTGAAGACATGGCCCGTGTGATGCCTTGGCAAGCCGTCCTTTGGATCTTGCCTAGTTTTTGTATGGCACTCGATTGTGTCACCTCAGGCCACCAGATCAGTGCCGCGCATGTTAAAGATGATCCCACGAGAATGGGGGAAATACTGCCCACACCACCAGAACCGCCTGTATGGTGCAAGACGGGTTACTCTGGAGGGTTGCCCGATACTCCAGAGGTTCCGTTCACGAAACCATCGCCCTGGTGCCATCCATCCCTAGGCACGGGTCACGTGACACCGTAGATTGGGGGAGTTTAGTCCGACCTCCTTGTCTAGATCCGTCATGTTTAGTTATTAGCGGGGTCACCTCGTGCAGGATGCGGCTTTTCACCGCGAATGACGGGCTTGGGGAAAGCTTCATCGAAAGTTTATGTTGTTGTTTCCACTTCATCAGCTTGCCCCCTGGAGTCCTTTGGCCCGCGACTCCTTAACCCCAATTATATAATGCACTTTCTGCGTCCCGAAATTTTTCCACTATATAGGCTATACTGGTAACCACATTTGATGCCTGCTTTCGTTAAAAAAAATATATGCCATTGAAATTTTGTTTATGAGAATTCACTACTAAAACGCCCTTGCCGCGTCCAGATTTAAATTTTGCAGCCACGTTTGAACGAGTTAATTTTTGGGTCATTTGCATAATTAATGCTGCTTTTGTAAATAACCTGTCACCGCACTGATCTGTTAATTTAAAGATTCAAATAGGTCAGTATCTGCATGTGTTATTATCTGTCTGCAATAGAGGGTTAAAGAATGCAACTAGTTCAGCAAAATGCACGCTTAGAATTGTAAAACACATTTATTATTAACTTAAATTAGTAAAGAAATCTCAATAGAAATGGTCTATGAATTATTAAAAGTTTTAGATTCCGCATATGTAACTTCACATCCGCTAAAAGGCGACTGACGACGTATGACATTTTTTATAAATAAGTATACTGAGAGAACCGAAAGAGCCAGTCACAGAATTATTATACAAATATGTCGTCTGTTGACTACAAATTCCCTATGAGTTATTTATAAAATATTTGATGTGGGCTCTAAATCATGCAAGGGTATTGTTTTTATGGTAATATAAGACCGGGTAGATATTCTTTTATGTAAACCGCGCCAGCATTTCAAATATTTTTATTTATTACTATTAATATGACATTGATTAAGGACGACATAACATTCTCTTAATTAGGATCCGAACATCCACACATAAATCAATGTTTCCATTCCCACACCGTCCCCAAGCTGCATAATAAAACTGAATGAAATGGAGAATTTTATAAATTCGAGCGTTAAAACTGAAACAAAAAGTATCTGATTTAATTATGAGGTGTTTTTAAAAGGGTCCTCTGTATGGCGTTGTGTTCGTTTTTTCATAAAATCACTTTTTATCTATAACTCCGAAAGTGGAGTCTTGAACATCGGCTCTATAATGTTCGGATGAACGGGCTAACTATAAATTAGGCATGTCGAGGCGTCTTATTACCTTATAACTCAAGACAAGGGTGTGGTGGAATCTAATTATCACTTCAATCTATAAGCTTTGGCCGGCTCTTGCACACACCACCGTGTGTATCTTCTCTGTGTGCCCCTTACACCACGCGCTATCTACATAATATATCTTATCAAACTTTCCATATGAGATTTCCAGATTTACCTACCCCCTCTCCAGCTCTTCTTTATTACGGGAAATGTGGGAGGATAATCGATATAATCGAGGAAGTTTAAGGTAGTTAGTAATACAAATATTTGAAAGAACACCCACTATGAACAGGCTTTGAATATAAAAAAGTCTGGACGCAGAAAGTGCGTTTTGGTAGTGAATTTCAATAAAAATGTTTTTAATAGCAAATATGTGTGTTTTTTAAAGAAGCAGGCATCAAATTTGGTTACCAGATTAACCTGTATAGTAAAAACAATGTGCCATGCTTCATTAAAACTACTTTATTGTTTGAAAATGTACAAAAATTTCCGAAAGTAAACTTAAATTATTCCCGAAAAAACTCGTTTCTTGGTCAACTTTATAGGTTAATAGCAAATTGAGCTATTCAAATATGAAGCATTTGATCAAAATTCACTACCATAATGCACTTGCTGCGTCCGGAATTTCTTTTCTTACAAACATGCATTATATTTCGATGGAAAATGCAAAAATGCAATAACACAAGGCGTGTTCGACAAAAAAAAATAATATTATCGACAACGACCTATGGGCCACTCTGTGATTGTAGAAATATTTTTTAAGATGTAGCTCAAAACACCCTATAATTAATGTATACATTGTTTCTCATATATTGCATAATAACGGATATATTGAGCTTCATTGATTTTTTACGAAAATTCGACAAAAATTATACACAATTAAACGATAAACTCCATAGCTAAGACTACTGCCAAGTATCAGAGAAAGGGTCTAGTTGAAATGAATTTTCTGGAAACATTTTAATAAAATGAAGGACAATGACGGTCGAAACTAAGACTTCAGGGTTTGAAAAACATTCTTCTTGAGATATTTTCTTTCCATAGCTGGTATTAGATTCAAGTTCTTCGCCTAAATGTTGCTAATTTTTACGTTTTAAATCCCGACTTTGACGTTTTGAGGAAAATGCCAATTTATTTTTCCTTAAATGCCTATAACTTTTTTGTCTTTTGACCTACAGAGCTAAGTTTTGATAGGTGATTTACCTATAATTTTATAAATCCGCGTGCCAAATTTGGTTGGCCTTGATTTGTTATTTCCGGGGATATACATTTTTTTCGAAATAAAACACACAATTTTCCGGGAAAACCTGGCCCGATTTTGCTGGATAACAAACTTATCTAAGCCACCTGCAAAAGAAAGGTTTTCACCAAATTTAATCAAAATCGGCCAATTATTTTTTGAGCTATCAGTGTGAGGTATATATATATATATATATATATATATATATATATATATATATATATATATATATATATATATATATATATATATATATATATATATATATATATATCGAAAGTGACCCCTTATATGTGTTCTAGAGGGCCTAATTAGCGCTCATTTCAAGAAATCTTTTCAAAATTCAAAATCATCCTCATTAGTGATTTTTCTAAAAAAAATTCACTACAAAAGCAATGGACTTTTAATTAATTTGTTATTATGACCTTTTTATTTATTTTCCAAAAAGCACATATAAATCGCCAAAAACCGCATCTAATTAAAAAATTTGGACACACTAAGTGGCGAATTTTAATAATTTTTTTAGTACATAAAGATACTTACTTTATCTCCTAGGCATATCATTGGTCCTGTTTAATCTTTCTAAACTTATTAATGTGAAATTTAAGTAGCTATTTTTATAAATAATTCACTTCAAAGCATCTGATTTTTTTAAATAATATAATAGGAAAAGTCACCTTAATCGTGTGACATTTTGCTTCTTAGAAACACTACTTCACACAGAAATGTCCTTTTCCAGCAATAATGAATATTATCCGCGATATTTTTCAAATTCTATTAAATTTAACTTCTAAACAATCTGAATTACAAATATTTAACAAAACTAAATTTTAGCACATGCATCTGTAGATTGATTAACATATTTGAGTTTAACTTCGTAATAATAAAGTGACGAGTTTCAAAGATAGGGTATTTTGTAGAAGATGATTTGCATTTTTTCATAGGAAAACTTGCTTCTAAGAACTGGATAACGAATTTAGCCTCCGAAAAATTGCTGATTGACGAACTCGTCCACTACTGGAAAGAAATGAAGGCATGTGCCAAGTTTCGTTTAAATCGGACCGCTCGGATATATACCTATATATATATATATATATATATATATATATATATATATATATATATATATATATATATATATATATATATATATATATATATATATATATATAGATAGATAGATAGATAGATAGATAGATAGATAGATAGATATACACATATATAATCTGATCGGTTATTAGAATTGATAAAAAACTGAGCGAAAATTAAACTAATCTCTACGTGAATTATAAATGTACATATTTTCAAAACTAGAGGCTTTAGGTGAAGGGAGTCTTTTACATACAGAAACAGAGAGCATTTCCTTCACTCCTAAAACATAATATACATGCTGTCCCATTTGAAAACATCAATTACAGCAGTTTGAATTGTTTTAAATTCAGCCACTATTTGAGAGCATCTGGTATATGACCTTTCTATTTTTTCGACAAACTCTATAATCGAGAACCTTTCCAAATGCGTCATTTTCATGGGACTTCGATGCCTATTGGTGAAAACGCCTTATCACACTTTTTGATATATGCCAAAAATGCGGAAAGTTGCAAAACAATTGAAATAACTCGAAGACGATCAACGACTTCATTTTTTTTTGCACAAGCAGAATTACAAGATAAAAAAGGCATTTTAGTTGACTTTATTTGATACTAACAGCATTGTGAGAAGGCGTAAGTATTCAGTATTCGGCAACGTTGAATGTTATGTAAATTTTTAATTTCAAATGAAGATCAAAAAGTATGTTCCATGAATTATTATATTTTTTTAAATAGCTGTTTGAGCAACCCCTTAAAAAATTCTAAAGTAGTGTTTGCAAAAATAGCCCCGAGAGGTACTAGTGCATCAGTCCATCAACATTTTTTTCAAAATTAAAGCGTCGTCCGAAAATTTTGAACTAGCGCTTTTCTGACTCTAAGAAACAGCATAAACATAGGAAGGTGTACAGATATTACTCTAGTGTGTAAAATTAATAAAAAAGCATATATTTCAACCATATGGTTAACTAGATTAAAAGACCAATTCAAACGATGCTTGTACCTTGAATATATGAATGGAAAGGACGTTGCGAAGGGCATTCAGAGGTAGCAGACTATAAGAATGTGTCCACTCATGCCGGCTGCTACTGTTCATCTCTTTAATTCATAACTGAATTGGTTCACCTACAGAGGATATGATGATAGGGCTGTTTTTTAATAACCTCTGTCACGGTGGATTTCCTCCCGAACCGTGGAAGATTACTGAACTATTAACTCAAATTTCACACAACATCGTCAATGAATATTTTACACTTCCAGCCTGCTTATAATCGATTGGATGTGACAAAGTAGCTGGTTAGGATTGTTGCTTCGGAAGGCAACAAAGTAAATATTTGTACAAAGCAACGTGTCGCTTTGATAAACATCTCTTTTCCCAGATATCAGCTACTTTTAGTGAATTTTATTTAAAAAATTCACTAATGAAGAGATCTCGACTTTTGAATTCTAAAAAAATTTCTTCAAATGAGCGCGAACTAGTTTGCCTGGAATTTATATATATATATATATATATATATATATATATATATATATATATATATATATATATATATATATATATATATATATATATATATACTTTATAAAAGTTTTTAAATGGTACACTCTACCCGGAGCGGGCGTAAAATCTCTCTCCCGTGTGCCATGCGATGTTGGGCAACTGAAAGAACTCCTTCCTCCTTACAGAAAGGGAGGGGTTCAGCAAAATTTCCAGGATAGTGAGGTGCAACTGCTTCCCTGGCGTCCGTGATTGGCCATAGTTGCTGAAGTAAACCGACGTTAAAAAAAATTTAAAAAAATATATTTTAGTATCTAGAAAATAACAATATGTATTAGCAAATCCTTACAGAATAATAATTGGATTATCCGTTTAAGACATTCTAACATTTCTGGAATTTTTTAATAGTAGCATATTACAATACCACTTCACGACGTTCTGTTTTCAAAATACACATTTAATTATTAAAAAGTAGTAACTATGTAATAAAAATAAATGAATGATCAAAATCAAGTCTTCTGTTTTCTGTTTTATTTTCAAAAACAATAATTTCGGGACGCAGCAAGTGCGTTATAGTAGGGAGTTTTCATAAGAATTGTACACTAATATTATACGCCATATTACTAAAATTAATACTTTACACCTACACACACCCTGAAGATCGATTTTAGACGTCCTAGTACGCGCACATTTTAGTAATTCGTTTAAAAGTGTTACCATCGATATTTCTCTTATCAAAAAAATCTTTTATTCTAACTCCTTTTGAGAAAAATGACCAAACCTTTATTTTCTATGAAGCTACAAAATGAAATCTTGCTATATCTAAAGCTAGTGTAAGTCCCTTTAAAAGAATTTTTTATTACAAATTATTATTGCATTAAAATTATAAAAGCTTTCCAGAAGGAAACTTAATTCATATTTATAAAACTAAAGTATTTGCTAAATTATTAGCGTAGCAGTTATTTTTCCTTATTAATCACCTAAATGATTTAGGCTTTAACCTAATCAACCCGGTTTTTTTAACAGCTAAAAAAGCTTCCTAAAAACAAATTCTCTATTGGTGTTTTTTTAAAATAAAAATTCAATTTCAACAATAACAAGATGCCTGCCAAAAATTATAATTTTAGACTCAAATCTGGCAAAGTTTTTTAGGCGCTTTAAACAAAAATGAGATCTTGTTCAAAAGTATGAAATCTTTACACTATAGTTTCTCCAAATGTCAAAGTGAAACAAAAAAAAACGATACATTCATCGACCGGAAATTGACCTCGGAACCTTCTGGGTAGGAGCAAGCATACGACCATTGAACCATACTTGACGCTGACTTCATGCCGCGAGATATTTTATATTACATTAATAGTAAACGTAACAACTTATTACATAATTAATAGAATTGTCACTTGAAACAAATTTAACGACTGTTTTCCATCTTAGATGACGTCTTATTTTTTGAAGTTTAATGATAAAAGGTCAAACTGTTTTAAAATCATTTTTGTAGAGACGTGACCTGATTTTGTTACATTTCTACTATATTATTTTACACTTTCAGTCTAAAACTGAAATTGGGGCCGTTCATAAAGCTACAAATATATTGTACTTAAAAAACTAATTGAGTCCCCTAGTTAAAAAACAATCACTTGCAAATTTTTAATTTCATGTCATTTGTCATATTTGTGACCGAGATTTCACGACTGTTGGTTAGGGTATCATATTTTATGCCTGTTATTTATATGGTTTTGTTACCGTTGATGTATGATTTATGCCTGTTGTATGAATCAATCTACGCATGGCAGTTAACTACTGTGTTTGTTAGGCATTGGACTAATACGTTTCAACGTATGTCATTCAGATTTTATTTTTAATTTGGAAAAAACTCAAAATTTTGTGAACCAAATTACTTAAAATTCACAACATAGGTTTATTTACACTATTTCTAGTCAAATGTATAGTCTTATACCAGCTACTCTAATACTTAACAAAAATAAAGGGTTTTCAAAAATATTTCTGAGGGGTAAAATGTCCGTTATAGCTGATTTACGAACTCGTCCACAGTCCTAATGCAATGACCAAGTTTCGTTCAAATCAGTATAGTATTTTTTGAGTTATCGCTCGGATACACACACACACGCAGATATATATATATATATATATATATATATATATATATATATATATATTATATTTATATATATATATATATATATATATATATATATATATATATATATATATATATATATATATATATACAGGGTGGTCCACTTCGCGGAAAAGTCCAGTTTTCCATATTAAACTCAGTTTTATCAAAAAATTTTCAACTGAAAGTTGTTCCTATCAATCAGCTTCGTGATTCAGAAATATTTTAATTTACATAGGATGTTCATTTTCTCCGTGGAAGACCAAACTTACGTTTTTGTAAATAGAACACCAAACTAGACCAATAACTCTGAAACGGTTGGGCCTAGACCCATCATGTGAGGTATCAGTTTGCTTGTTGCGATACTATCTTTTTAAAAATGGTATGAAAAAGAGGGTGTTCTATTTTGAAAAAAGGTAAGTTTGGTCTGCCACGGAGAAAATGAATAGCCTATGTAAATTAAAATATTTTTGAATTACGCAGTTGATTGATAGAAATAACTTTTAGTAGAAACTTCTTGATAAAACTGAGAGTTAATATGTAAAATTGGGCTTTTTCCGCGAAGTGGACCATCCTGTATATATATATATATATATATATATATATATATATATATATATATATATATATATATATATATATATATATAAACTTTTCCACTAACCTTGGCTTTGGGTTCTAGGGGCCCTATTTGAAAAAAAAATTGCGAAAGTCTCACCATCGTTACCTCTCTATTAGTGAATTTTCATAATGAAGATTCACCAATCATTAGTGCTACATTTTTTAAAACACAACAATTTTGATTTAGAAAAAATACAATTTATTGTAAAATTATAATCCACAAATATTGGATTGAACCTCTGTAAGAACTTGACGACATTTTTAAGGAGCAAAGAAGGCACAACAGGCCATTATCATACCTTCGTTGCCCCTGAGATTTGTTACCTCTTTTGATTTACGATATCGTTAACCTGTGCCAGGTCCAATAAATAAATAAGGTAGTAAAAGCAATATGACAAGTGGACAGGTAAATAAACACTACAAAAAAACGACCAGCTCTATGAATTTTGACTTTTACAACGGTCCAGTAAAAGCGCTTCATAAAAAAACTATAAAATTATCGAGTTGTAAAATTTTGCAAACTTATCTTTACCAGTTGCTAAAAGTTTGGTAAATTATTACTGAAAGCCTGCAGAAAGCTTTATGTTGAGACTTGCAGTAAATTTGTTAAGTTATAATGGTCGTTTTATGCACGATAAATCATGTGAGGGGTATATCGAGGGTTGTGCTACGAACTGTGCAATCTCTTTTCTAGAGTTTAAAGGGAAGGAAGGACTCCTCTGGTGTTTATTTGCTGATAAGTTTATGTCATGCTGATAAATGGATATTTGATGCTAATTTGGACATAGTTAACTCATTTTATAAGTAATGTTGCCCTTCGTGCTATTCACAGGGCATATTGTGTCATACAAATGAAAAATTTTAGCTAAAAATGTAGCATACGTTTCTCTTGACATCTCTTATTTGAACATTTAAATTTAAATCTTGGTTTAAAACTTTACCGATTAATGCCCTTACTTTTTCCAAGGCGGAAAATACAACGTAAATATTATTACTAGAAATGAAAAAATCGCGGGGGTCAGCAAGTGCGTTATGGTAGTGAATTTTTATTAAATTCTTCAAATTTGAATAACTCAATTTTCTATAAACTTGGAAAGTTTAATTTTGGTACGTAGTAAGGTCCTTCTTAGGGCAAAATATTCACCGAATTTCATAAAAATAACTTTGTAATTTTCGAAGAAAAATTTTTTTTTCAAAAAAAATTTTAAATTTTAATAACTCAATTTTATATAAACTTAGAAAGTTTAATCTTGGTACGTAGTAAGGAATCTACCATGGCAACACAAGTAGTGAATTTCATTAGAGCAGCTTTGTTATTTTCGGAGAAAAAAATTTTTTTTTGAAAGACAACTCAAAATTTTTCCGGAAAACCTAGTCCGATTTTCCTGGCTAACGAACTCATCCAAGCCATTAATAAAATAAAGGTACTTGCCGAGTTTCATTGAAATCGGTTAATTATTTTTTGAGTTATCAGACGGATACATATATATATATATATATATATATATATATATATATATATATATATATATATATATATATATATATATATATATATATATATATATATATATAAACATATAAAAATTGAACCTGACCCCGGATATGGGTTCTAGGGGTTCTAGTTTGCGCTCATTTGAAAATTTTTTTGCAAAGTCTCACCATCGATACCTCTCTATTAGTGAATTTTTTTTAATAAAAATTAACTAAAAAAACATTTATAAAACTGGAAAGCCTATCTAGAACACTTTTATCACGATTAATAAAATTAGCTGCGAGGAAGTTTCACGGTCAGGCTAATCGTCAAAATTGTCTAAAGAAAATCCACAATAGATGTCAGAATATCATACGCAATACCGTAAAAGGTTAGGTCTGGGTGCAGCAAGTATGTTATGGTAGAAAATTTTCGTAAAAATATTTCAAATCTGATAGCTCAATAAATTTCCCATTATGCTAGAACCTTCAATCTTGAACTATCGGAGCACCTATGTAAACGCACCATGGGTACTAAGTTAAAGAAAAATAAAAAGTCTGGACGCAGCAAGTGCGTTATAGAAGTGAGTTTTCATAAAAATGTTTTTAATAGCAAATAGGTCTCTTTAATGAAAGCAGGCATCAATTTGGTCACCGGTATCACCTATACAGTAGAAAAAATGTACCATATTTTATCAGAATAACTTGTTTGAAAATGTATAAAATTTTTCCGAAAACAAACCTAAAACGTTTCCGAGACAACTCGTTTCCTAGCTGGCGAACCTTAGGTTAATAGCAAATTGCGTTATTGAATTTTGAAGCGCTTAATAAAAATTCGCTAGCAAAACGCACTTACTGCGTCTAGATTTTTTTTACAAACGTGCATCATATTTTTCAAGACACCCTATAGGTAACATATAATTTTTTCTCGTATCTTGCATAATAACAATTATATTGAGCTTTACCGTAAAAATGCGTCATCCTGTATATATGTACACAGAAAGTAAACCCAGGTATGGATTCTAGAGGGGCTAGTTTGTCCTCATTTGAAGAAACCTTTTTAGAATTCAAAAGCCGCGATCTCCTCAATGACGAATTTTTTCTACGAAAATTAGCTAAAAATTATAGACCGTTAAACCGTAAACTAAACCTACTTCCAAAGCATCAGCGAAAGTGTCTATTTGAAATGATTTTTCTGGAAATATTTTATTAAAATGAAGGGCAATGATGGTTGAAGCTGAAACTTAAGGGTTTGCAAAACACTTTGTACATAACCTGTATTGCTTTCAGGTTCTTTGCCTAAATGTTGCCCATTTTAGCGTTTCAAATCGCGACTTTACTTTTATGTTTTGAGGAAAACCCCTTTTTTTTTTCTTTAAGTGTCTATAACTTTTTTGTCTTTAAACTTGCAGACCTAAATTTTGGTAAATTGCTTACCCTTTATATATATATATATATATATATATATATATATATATATATATATATATATATATATATATATATATACATATAATTGAAACTGACCCTGGTAATGGGTTATAGGGGGCCTAGTTCGCGCTCATTTGAAGTAATTTTTTCTACATTTAAAAGTGGGATTCTCCTCGTTAGAGATTTTTTTTAAAGAAAATTCACTAAAACAAGCACTTGTGAACCCACGGGAAAATCCTACGACTGTATTAAATAGGGAACGGTTTCACTAAGTTAGGGCAAGAACAATCAACCAGATATGCTATTCAAATTGAATTAAGTCTTGGAACTTTCATATCCACTTTATAAAATTATTTTTTATACAAAAACTCGCTAAAATATTCATCAGAATAACAACAATCTGATTAGATAACGGTAAAGTGAAATGAGACCAAAAAAATTGAATAAAGCAAAGTCACTAACTAGGATTCGAATTCGTCATGCAGGAGTCAATTGAATTTGCTTATCCGATGTGAAATGAGACTAAACAAAATTGATAAAACTGACTAGGATTAGAACTCGTCATGTAAGATTGTATTATCCGATGTACAGCGGTTATCCCACTTAGCTACGCTCGACATGTATGTACTAGCAGGTACATCCCATAATACATGTTAATTGTTCATCGTTTTACAATTTGCACAAAACCATTTTAATTTACAATGGATTTTTTGTTAATATCTAAATGAAATTAAGGAAAATAACGACTTAGACACATATCTAGGAGCTTGTTAGTCATTTCTTGTAGCATTTTTCACTCACATTCCTACTCAATCAATTTTGGCGTTTTAATTTCCTTGAATCAGATTTAATTAATAAGAAATTGATTTACCTCTAACTTTTTTGTTTTTTAAGACAGAGATCTGAATTTTGATACGCAGGATTCTCTTAATGACATAAACCAGGGTAACAAATTTGGTTGCCCTTTCTTTGTTACTTCCGGAGATATAATTTTTTTTTGAAAGAAAATACAAAATTTTCCTGGAAAACCAGAGCCGATTTTCCTGACTAACGAACTTATTTAAGCCAGTTGCAAACGGAAGGTATATTGTCCGATTTGATCAAAATTGGACTATTATTTTTTGAGTTATCGGTGTGATATATATATATATATATATATATATATATATATATATATATATATATATATATATATAAATTAATTAAGTTAACAACATTTATTATTTGTTGACCTCTCTTGTCATCTTAGGCCATTAGAGGACTTTTACCAATATAAATTTCTGAGACTTATCACTGGTTAGATACCCAGCAATTTGTGTCACAGGGACATCTAAAACTGTGTAGTATTCAACCAGCATTAACAGCAATGACTCATTCAGATGTCATATCATCCTCGCGAGTCCTTGAATACATTAGTAATTATTGATGAGCAGTGATATACTTAACACAATAACATATTATATTAGTGCAGAACCAAAATATTTGTGCCACAGGGATATATATATATATATATATATATATATATATATATATATATATATAAACATATACAAATTGAAACTGACCCTAGATTATGGTTCTAGGGGGCCTAGTTCGCGGTCATTTGAAGAAATTTTTTTAAAATTCAAAAGTCGGGATCTCATTAGTGAATTTTTTTAAAAAAAATTGACTACTAACATAATGAGCTTCGCAGATAACAAATTTGTTTTAAAATATTTTTTCTGTTTTTAGCGAATTTTTTTTTTTTAAATTCGCTTATGGGGAGATCTGTGTTTATATATATATATATATATATATATATATATATATATATATATATATATATATATATATATATATATATATATATATATGTATATATATATATATATATATATATATATATATATATATATATATATATATATATATATCCGACCGATAACTCAAAAAATAATGGACCGATCTTGATAAAAATTTTGTATTTTCTTTATAAAAAAATTCTTATCTCCGGAAATAACAAAGTAAAGGCAACCAAATTTGGTACGCGTATTTGTATTATAAAGAGTGAACTCTGTACCAAAATTAGGTCCCTAGCTGTACAGACAAAGAAGTTATGGGCAGTTAAAGTAACAAATTTTGGAGTTTTCCGCAAAACGTCAAACTCGCAATTTTAAACGTCAAAATTGGCAATGTTTAAGCAAAGAATGTGAAACAAATACTGTTTGTGAAAAGAAAATGTTGCAAGAAAAATGTTCTGCAAACCCTTAAGTTTCAGATTCAACCGTCATTGCCCTTCATTTTACTAAAATATTTACAGAATATCCATTTCAAATAGACCCTTTCTCTGATGCTTTAGCTGTCAGTTTAGTTAAGTTTGGTGGCTTTTTGGATATTTATTTGTAGGGTTAGTGAAGTTTATGGTTTAACGGTCTATAATTTTTTTTAGCTAATTATCGTAGAACAAATTTATTAATGCATTTTTGCATTTTTTATCGAAATATGATGCGTTTATAAGAAAAAAATCTGGACGCAGTAAGTACGTTTTGGTAGCGAATTTTCGGTAAATTTGCAGTTTAGTTCTCGAACGCTTTTCAAAACACTGTTTTAAGAAACCTGCCTAGGCCCCCCCCCCTGGATCCATAAACCCCAAAAAAAATTCTTGTTCACACTCCCCAAGGAAGTCACGGGACCAGGGGCGAGTAGGGGTGCATAATTTTTTTAGCTAATTTTTGTAGAACAAATTCGTTAATGCATTTTTGCATTTTTTATCGAAATATGATGCGTTTGTAAGAAAAAAAAAACTGGACGCAGTAAGTGCGTTTTGGTAGCGAATTTTCGGTAAATTTGCAGTTTAGCTCCCGAACTCCTTTCAAAAAACTGTTTTCAGAAACCTGCCTAGGGCCCCCCTGAATCCACAAACCCCAAGAAAAATTTCTTGTTCACATCCCCCAAGGAAGTTACGGGACCAGGAGTGAGTAGGAGTGCATAATTTTTTTTTAGCTAAATTTCATAGAACAAATTCGTTAATGCATTTTTGCATTTTTTGTCGAAATATGATGCGTTTGTAAGAAAAAAATCTGGACGCAGTAAGTGCGTTTTGGTAGCAAATTTTCGGTAAATTTGCAGTTTAGCTCCCGAACGCTTTTCAAAAAACTGTTTTCAGAAACCTGCCTAGGCCCCCACCCCCCTGGATCCTCAAACTACAAGGAAAATTTCTTGTTCACACTCCCCAAGGAAATTACGGGACCAGGAGTAAGTAGGGGTGTATAATTTTTGTTTAACTAATCTTCGTAGAACAAATTCGTTAATGCATTTTTGCATTTTTTATCGAAATATGATGCCTTTGTAAGAAAAAAACTGGACGCAGTAAGTGTGTTTTGGTAGCGAATTTTCGGTAAATTTGCAGTTTAGCTCCCGAACGTTTTTCAAAAAACTGTTTTCAGAAACCTGCCAACAGTTAAGTTTATTTTCAGAAAATTTTCGTATATTTTCAAACCATAAGTAATTTTGTTAAAATATAGTACATTGTTTCTACCACATAGGCTATACCGGTAATCAGATTGATGCCTGCTCACATTTGCTACTAAAAACATTTTTATGGAAATTGACTTCCATAACAGATTTGCTGCATCTAGACTTTTGAAAAATGTTTATATATTTTCAAACAATAAATTTATTTCAATGAAATATGGTACATTGTTTCTACTATATAGGCAACCAGGTTTGATGCCTGCTTTCATCAAAGAAAGACATTTGCTATTAAAAATATTTTAAAGAAAATTCGCTACCATAACGCACTTGCTGCGTCCAGAGAATTTTATTGTTTGCAAAAGCTTGATGGGTTGACTAAAACAAAACCATCCAAGCAATTAATGATGAAAAATACCTGCCATATTTATAATTTGATAAGAACATTCCCTTTGTAAATAATTAATCTTTTCTGAAGAACTTTTGTAATGAAACACAACTTTTTTAAACACACATGCAGTACTTACATATTATATCTAAGACCAAATTTTAAATTTTTAGCTCCGTATAAAATATACATTTTTTCAAATAATCGCTAACTCGAGCTCTAAAACCGATCTCCAAGGTTCATATAAATTTAAAGAATTAGTTTTAATAATATACCTTACTAATAGTGTACAATTCTTATGAAAATTCACTACTCTAACGCACTTGCTGCGTCCCGAAATTTTTTGAAAATCAGTACTCTTTTGTGGAAAACAGAAACGATGTAAATCCGTGCTCATTCGTGGGATATTAAATACATTTTTGTATTGATTTGTTAACGCATATTCGAAATAGTTTTGCACAAGTAATTGTGATTTACCTTTAAATGTTTCAAGTGTAATTTATTATATATTCAGTAGTGTTCATTAGAGGTAGAATGTACCGTCAGAGATCTTTTTAGGTTTATATCAGATATGAAAAGAATTATGGGCAGACTTATAATGAGCCGGTTCGAATTTAATAGCGAAACTGTGTAAAACTGAACATTCCATAAGTATTGCTTTACTGAAAATTACAATCACAAAACAAAAAACGTCCCCACGGCAAGATAAAATACGTATTTCTGTCAGTTTATTTTTATCTAAATTGGTTTAGTAAAAGGGAGCAGAGCAGTAGCATATTATACGGAGACAATCACAGCAAAAGGAGCATAACATTGTGAAGAGGAAGGCGAGGAGAAACGGTGAAGGAGAGAAATATTTAAAATAATGTAGAGATTGACTTAAAAACTGAGCCTGAGGATGGCAGTGTTTAAGGTGACAGCTGCGCTGTCTACCCAAGATGCAGACACACAAATCTCCCGAGCTCATTGTTTCCCATTTTAAAACAACACCGATTTTGACATATTTACGAGTAACGCCTGGATCGAACCGCTTGTTTCAGTTTTGACATTCATAGGTAAAAATACCTACTCGTCTTGCTCGACTTACTCGCTATTAATTACTGGATGCTGCTCATGCATTGTTGTATTTTTAGACGAGATAAACAATAGTAAATGTCAGTGAGTGATCTTTGCATACTAATACCACAATATAGTAGACATTAGTCTGTCCTAAATTAGTACCATAAACATAACTATAGCAAAGTAAAATACTGCATGAATATATACAGAGTGATCCAACAGTAATGGTATTTAGATCAGCATCATTTATACGCGCCAAACTATTACATTTTAGCCAAACTTAGCGGAGTTTAAAAGTCAAAATTTATTTTTAGTGAATTTTCATTAATAAAATTCACTATTGGAGAGATAACGATGGTGAGACCCTCAGAAAAAAAATTAAATGAACGTGAATTAGGGCCCCTAGAACTCATATCCAATGTCGGCTTGAATTTATATATATAAATATATATATATATATATATATATATATATATATATATATATATATATATATATATATATATATATATATATATATATTTGTGTGTGTATGTGTGTGTATGTATCCGAGCGATAACTCCAAAAATATTTAACTGATTTGAACCAAACTTGGCACATGTCTTCATTTCGTTATAGTCGCGGACGAGTACGTAAATCAGCTATCAGCCAAAACGGACATATTGTGCCCCCAAAAATATACAAAAATATTTCTAAATACACTATATTTTTCAAATTATTAGAGTAACTGAAATGAGACATGTAGCTAGAAATTATGTAAATAAACCTCTGTTATGATTTTAAGTAATTTGGTTCACAAAATTTGGAGTTTTTCCCAAATTAAAAATAAAATCTGAAAGACATGAATTGAAACTTAAGTGGTTAAAGTATGATGCCAGACAAAGACGCAGTAGACACCTGCCACGCGTAGATTGATACATATACCACAGGCATAGATCATAATGAATCTTTCTGATTACCAACAGTTTTATTTTTCCTGCTCCCAATAAATTAGACACCTCCAATATGGTATATTATTTCCTTAGGTAGCTTTCCACCCACCCCTTTAAACTTCAATGTTCTGTCAGGCGTTATCTTAAAGAATTGTCATCACACCCACGTATCGTTTGGCACTGCAACTCCGCGAACTGGGACGAAATACGGGATTATTTTCCTCATTTCCATTGGCGTCTGTCTGCTTCTCTCATCCTGACCCCTCTGATATCTCACAAAACGTCACCGAAATTATCCAAGCATGGAATTATTTATTCCACGTACACAGAAAACCTCTTCAGCCACTCAAAAGCCCTGGTTACCTAAATCGTGTGACAAGGCCAGACATGAAAAGGTCAAAGCTCACAAAACGCTTCTACACAATCCGAGTCAAAAAAAACCATCAAGCATTTAAGGACGCAAGAAACCGCTATGTCCGCATTCTTTCTGAGGCAAAAAACTCGTTTAATAATCACGTCAAAAACAAAGTCCTCTCTAGCTCCAACGGCGGCAAACCCTTCTAGACTTTTGCTAAATCTATTGGGAATAATTTCCGCAAGAGCACGTTCCCACCTCTTGTTTCAGAGGATGAAATTGCTTCTACCGCCCTGGGCAAGGCTGAACTTTTGCCTCGTTGTTCGCCGGCCATTCTACTCTAAACCCACCTCCAAATGTTCAACCACCAACAGTCTCTAATGTCGCGCATAAAATGACGGATATCATTTTCAAAACTAAAAAGGTACGAAAGATACTCTCTTCTCTTAATGCCATAAAAGCCTCTGGCCTCGACGAGATGCCAGCAATTGTTTTAAAAAAATGCGCACCAGAAGTTGCTCCTGTCCCGACTCGTCTGTTTTAGACATCTTACAATAGAGGCATATTCCCTAGTAACTTGAAAACTGCTCGAGTACAACCCGTCCCCAAGAAAGGATCCAAAGCGCTTCCTAGCAACTACAGGTCTATTTCTCTCCTTTCAGTCGTCTCTAAAGTGATGAAAAAGTATATAATCACCGAATTACTAAAATTTCTTGAAAAACACAGTCTAATCCACGACATACAGTATGGATTCCGTCAACGCAGATCAACTGCCGCCCTCCTTTCCTTTGTCCCCCATTCTTGAAAAAAGTCTATGGAACTACACGGTGAATCCCAGATTGTCGTTCTAGACATATCCAAAGCATTAGACCAGGTCTGGCACGCAGCGCTACCTAATAAATTTCCGGCCTATGGCCTACCACCAAACTCTGTACCTGGACAGCAAATTTCCTCTCCAACCGGAGCATTTCTCTTGTCGTGGATGACCATTCCTCTAGACTGTATCCAATTAATGCAGGAGTTCTTCAAGGTTGACTTCACTCCAATTTACAAAAAAGTTTTTTCATGTTTTTTTGTTTCATAATTAGTTATAGTAAAATTCACCTTATATCCTTGAGAATGGAATAAACTTTTCCGAAAGCTCGGCTTTTAATAAAGAGTTTTATTTTGCAACTGACGGCTTTCCCACAATTTTTGAGTATATAACACTATTACAGTCACAAAAACTTAATTATATATATATATATATATATATATATATATATATATATATATATATATATATATATATATATATATATATATATATATATATATATATATATATATATATATATATATATATATATATATATATATATATATATATATATATATATATATTTATATATATAATATATATATATATATATATATATATATATAATATATATATATATAATATATATATATATATATATATATATATATATATATATAAAATTATGTACCAAAACTTAGCTCTGTAGGTCAAAAGACAAAAAAGTTATACACATTTAAAGAAACATAAATTGGGGTTTTCCTCAAAACGTCAAAGTCGCGATTCAAAACGTCAAAATTGGCAACATTTAGGCAAAGAACCTGAAACTAATACAGGCTATGGAAAGAAAAAGTTTAAAAAAGAAAGTTTTACAAAGCCTGAAGTCTTAGCTTTAATCGTCATTGTCCTTCATGTTACTAAAATATTTCCAGAAAATTCATTTCAAATAGACCCTTTCTCTGATGCTTTGACAGTAGTCTTAGCTAAAGAGTTTATCATTTAATGGTATACATTTTTGTCGAATTTTTATAAAAAATCAATAAAGCTCAATATATCCGTTATTATACAAAATACGAAAAAAATTGTATACATTAATTATAGGGTATCTTGAGCTACATTTAAAAAAAATAATTCTACAATCACAGGCTGGCCCATAAGTGGTTTATTATACAATTATTATTTTTTAGTCAAATACGCCTTATGTTATTGCATTTTCCATCGAAATGTAATGCATGTTTGTAAGAAAAGAAATTCGGGAAGCAGCAAGTGCGTAATGGTAGCGAATTTTCATTAAATGCTTCAAATTTTAATAGCTCAATTTGCTATTAACCTATAAAGTTGACCAAGAATTCGGGAACACTTCAAGTTTACTTTCGGAAATTTTTGTACATTTTCAAACAATAAAGTTATTTTGATGAAACATGGCACATTATTTCTACTATATAGGTTATACTGGTAACCAAATTAGTTGCCTGCTTTCTTAAAAAAACACACACACACACACATTGGTTATTAAAACATTTTTATGAAAATTCACTACCATCACGCACTTGCTGCGTGCAGACTTTTTCATATAGTAGTTTATTTATAGAACTATCTTTTTCATCAGTTCACAATACAATATTTTATCTACCCTGTTGTTTTATATAACTTCTAATCACGATCATCAGTTTTGTAAGTTTGAAAAGCAACTTAATACTTAAAGGTTTAATTAAAATGTTCCATTAAAGTCACCAACTTCTATAAGGGTTAACAGTTTAATAATATAAGATCAGATAGGACTGCTCAGCTATCATAATGCTTGCTTTCTCATTGTATGCTGTATGGACCATAAAAGTGTTATTATAATCGGCAGTGCCTATCTTAATCTGGACTGCAAACATCCGTTAAATTGTTATGTAATAGGGGAACGATGGGGTGAATAGCTAAATCAGCTTCCTATAAGGGCGACATTTGTTTACTATGTCAGGAATAATATGATCATACAGTAATAATACACTTATCATATGAATGAGATTACTGTGATATATGTTTGTATATAGTTTTTGTTAATACTATGAGTAAATATAAGCCTGTGTTGAGTTGCTAACATATCATTAGGGGTTTCAGTCGGCCCGATCCTTAAAATTATATCTTTATTAGCAAATTTTTCGTAAAACGAAAAATTCACTAATGAGAAGATCTGTGTTTATATATATATATATATATATATATATATATATATATATATATATATATATATATATATATATATATATATGGGAGAGTCTAGAACAGTGGTCATGCAGGTACAGTGGCCACCTACCCAGAAAATTGTTATTTACAAAGACTGTGTGTCGCCATCTAGCTTGTAAAGTTAAAAGCAATTACTGTTTCTGTTCTTGCTATTAGTTGCAGTATTTATGAATCCATTTCTTGGGTAACTGTTTAACCTCAAAATTTAGCACGTGTTGTAACTATATTTCGGGAAAGCATTTTTTATATTTTAGTGATTTCAACGAGAAAAAAAGACCCGTAGCAAACGATAGGCAATATATGTAAGTACTTTCTGGCATATTAGTTTTCTGCATCATTTTCATAACTTACTTTGTAATCGATTTTTAATATTAAGGCGTTGCTGGCGGTACAGTGGCCACCA